>VSMD01038168.1:0-135949 GCA_008750895.1 Mirza zaza | reverse complement strand
GGTTGGGGGCTGCGTGGTCCTGGGGGGTTGGGGGGTGCATGGTCCTAGGGTTTGGGGGCTGCGTGGTCCAGGGGGGTTGGGGGCTGCGTGGTCCTGGGGGGTTGGGGGCTGCGTGGTCCTGGGGGGTGGGGGCTGCGTGGTCCTGGGGGGTTGGGGGGTGCATGGTCCTAGGGTTGGGGGCTGCGTGGTCCTGGGGGGTTGGGAGCTGCTGTGCATGGCGGGGGCATGTCCCACAGCGCTGCTGGGTGCCGCCCACTGTGCGCCGGCAGCACTCCCTCCCACGTTGTCACAATCCAAAGGTCTCTAGATAGTGACAAATGTCCTGGGGGGGCGGGGCAGGGGGCACAGTCACCCCGGTGGAGAACAACTGTTTAATTGGGCATGCAGCCAGCTTCTGCCCCCGGCGAGTGCCCAGGCGGGAAAGCAGAGCGGCACAGCCCAGGGCTGCGCGAGGAATGGAGAGGATTTGTGCGTGGGGTCGCTTGATCACGACCAAAAGCCAGGAGAATAAAGGCAGGGAAAGGATTCGACAGTGAGAGAGGCTAGCCTGAGCAGGTCTTCACTGAACAGATGCGTGTGCTTATAAATATCTGTGACCCTGTTGTCTTAGACTGAGCTCTCGGGAAGAGAAGTGTTAAGTGTCTGAGCTTATTCATTACAGCACAGGGCCAAGTGCAAGCATGAGCTCAATAAATAGCCTGGATGTCAGCAGAGACAGAACGTGGATGGAGTGGGCAGCTAGGAGCCCATCTAGCTCCAAGGACATCTTCCCCCGACCCACCACCGGCCCTCTGTCCCACTTTCCACCTGCAAACCCCGGCAGGCACCCCAACCCAGAGAGCTCTTCCCCCAAACACCCAGCTTCCTTCCCTACTGGGACCCCAAGCGCATAAAGGATGGGAACACAATGCTGACGGGTGTCTCATCCTAGAGCCAGCCCCTCCACCTTGAAGTCCAGCCAGGGCTTGTTCCCTTTAGGAACAAGGTCCAAACTCCCGAGCCTAAACACGCTCCTTGAATGTTCTGTGCCTATGTTAAAAGCTAAAGCAACTATTTCTTTTCTAGGGGAGTTTTCCAGGAAATGGGGTCACCATTTCCAGGAAATGGGGTCACCATTTCCATCACTCCTCCCCCCTCTGTCCTCTGTGGCAGCTCTGGGTACATCCCGCCTTTCTTCTCAGCGCCCAGTGCTGCGTATTCCTTCCAGCCAACTGCCGCGCTCTCGGCCTCCTCCCGCCGTGTCTGCCGTGTGCACAGGCCCTTGCTTGCATTGGGAAACTCTGAACCTGTGAATTTACTGTGCAAAGCATACGGATGCGACCACTGAAATGTTCTCGTCACAGATGGAAATGTTTAGCTTAAATAAGAGAACGAAGCTGTCAGGATTTCCACGTGAATGGATAGTCACCTGACTCTCCGGTGGAAAAGACACCCCAACACTAAGAGTGGTGGTGTCCCCACAGCAGGGTGATGGATTATTGGGGAGAGCTAAGAGGCATCTGTGTTGGGGACAATCAATAGGAAAAAGGTGTGACTCCGGCCCTTCCCAGCATACGGCCGTGGTTCTGGGAAGCTGGAGCTCTCAGCTGTGCCTGCACGGCTGAATCGGGGCGACGTGACCCAGTGAATATGTTGCAATCACATCCCTGTTATTTTTCTGTATCTCCAATTTATTCAGGGAGCAGGAAAGATATTTAACAATTACTTAGCAGCCTTCTTTACAAAACGAGAGGATGAATACAGATAGCAATGGAAAAGATTATTGAGAGCAGAATATTGAATTATCTGTGGAAGGGAATGAGCACATGAATAATGCATTCTCCCCACCTCAGGTGTGAGCCCCTCCCGGGCCTGTAAGGCCAGGCTGCTGGGCCGCGCTGAGCTGCGGCAGGGTGAGTGGTTGTGTGGGGTAGGGGACGGGCAGCGTGCTGACATCCCGCCTCTCCCCATTTTGCAAGCAGTGCAAAGCTACGCGTGGAACTTGCCGTGCAGAAGCAGCCGCACTTCAAACCTTTTTGCTTCTCCACAGAGCATATTTAATTTCTGCATTGCTGTGGACAGTAATCAGTAATGAAGTCATTAAATGCAAGAAGGGTGGAGAGAGAGCTGTCTGCCAACCTCCTCCATTAAATTCAGGTACTTTGGCACATCTCTAATTAAGATCGGGAGGCTTGGGTTCCAATTGACAAAGCTCTCCATTCCCATGATACAGTCAAGAGCGCTCGAGGGCAGAGCTAATACAGTGAGCGGGGTAATGGCTTGGATAATTCTAATAAAGATTTTGAGTTATACTAGATTCTGGAGGTTAACTGGTGCTACCCAGAGAAGGAGCCCTATTCTGGGTGTACAGCCAGGCCTCTCCTAGACCTACAGAAAACCGAGATATTCATGAGACCATGGCTAAGTGATTTGCCTAGCGTCTGAGGGGGGCACCTTTAGAACCCTCGGGTTCAGGACTTTCTCTCACTAAACGGATAATGTCTCCCTCTAAGCTCCGGAGAGCTTCAGCCTAAGCATTCCCTGCTGTAGGCACTCTGGGAACAGCAAAGAGACTACCGTGTCTATGGAGGAGTGGCCAGGTAATTCCCTAGGGGGATTACGTTGTTTTATTTCCCACTCATTTAGAAACTTGGAGAAAACATTTTGACATTTGCTGATGATTCCAGTTTTTTCCCTGAGGGGCCAAGCTTGAATGCATTAATTTTAGATTAAGCACCCCGCATCTGACATGCGAGGGTGGGCAGTGGGGTGGGAGTGGGGAGGGGAGGGGAGAAGCTGCAATGCTGCAACTATTGCAGCCGCAGGGCCCTTCTGTTTGGATGACTGGGAACAGAGAGGAGCCCAGAGCCCTGCAGGTGGAGGGGGGAGGAGGAGAATGGGTCCCCGGCACACCTGTGACATGCAGGAAGGCTCCAGTCCACCAGGGGGTGCTCTCCAAGCCCGGCTCCCTTTCCATCCAGAGGCATCCTGCCTCCATGGCCAGCCTGCAGGCTTACCTGCCCACCTCCAAGAGGCACACACCTGCCCAGGTGAGGACTTGGGCAACCGTGAGGCTAAAAAGCTGTGACCACTAAATATCCGAGTTTGCTCTGTCAGCCCGTTTTCAAAAGGCCAGTCACCACCTAAAGCCATCAAAAAGCCCCCAGGGATTTTGTAAATTGTCCTTCCATGTGGTTTTCAGTGACGGAGGTAGGAAGTCATCTGCTCGCACCAGGGCTCACGGAGCAGTGCTAATACGGGAGCCGGCGGCCCTGCCTCGGCACCCTTGGATGATCCCACGAGACCCAATATAACTCCTGTTTGAGCTGTGAAATACAGTTAGACCAAGTGGCCTTAAAAGTCTCTACTAAGCCATATCCCTGGATTCCACGAAGCTTCCATAGCCCCATCATTTTCACCGGAGAGATTACCGTTAGCCAATTTTAACGTGCGGTTCTTACAATAAATTTCACAAAAGACTTGTTATATCTCCGCATCTTGAAAAGCATCGCCTGATTTGTAAAAAGGGCTATAAAAAATAGCTTGATCAGATCTGGAAGTCTTCTTTTATTGCTTAAAACAATTCATTAAGGCAGCGTTTGATGGTTGTAAATATTAAAGCTGTGCAGAAGCATTCAGACTATGAAGTGAGACCGTTCCCTGGCAACCCCCACCCCCCGCCCCGCCTGCCCCTCTCCCCCAGTGAGGCCCTTTTAGGAGTTTGGCCCACAAGTTTTTAGGACAAAGTTGGAAAAGTGACACTTTTGTCACAAGAAAAGAACTGATTTTAATAAGATATTTTAAAATTTAATAAAGCAACCAAAAAAGCAAATAATAACACAAGAGAAAGGAAATCCTGATAAAATTATCCTAACACCCATGAGCACAGCAGGGTTAAATCTAAAGCCTACGATAGTGGCGGGTGCAGAGACGACTGCCTGGCTAGGGCTAATGAACCCGCCTGTAAGTAACCACAGAGAACGGTTTCTGCCAGGAGCATTGGTGCGTTAAACAGACAGGTAGATGGGAATCTTGTCACATGGGGTAAAAGATTATGGAGACAGGAGAAAATGTTAAAATGAACATAAAGCAAATAAAAATGGATTGGGCGGGCAGTTTATGAGAATCCCAAAAACTCAGTTCTCTGTACTTTCGGGGACGGCAGGATGTGCAAGAAATTGCTTCCTTGTGGCATTATTTCCAGGCCGGCTCTGGGCGGACATCATGCACGCCCTTTATCGGATAGCAGAAGTGGATAACCAGGGCCCTCCCGCTGGAAGCAACTGTCCTGTGCCACCACCCTTACCCCCTGTCGCTTGCAGAAACTCCCCAAGAGATCCAGGAAGGTTCCAGAAGCCTGGGACACTTTAGATGCCCCAACCTCAGTGACACCAAGTCACCTGCCATGAGGCAGGAGACGGAGCTTAGAGCTTGGAGCCAGGTAGATTTGGGTTCGAGTCTCGGCAACACCGCTCCATAGCCATGTGGCGTTAAACAAGTCACTTAAACTCTGTCAATAACTTCTACACACACAAACACACACACTCACAAAGGTGAGGGGATTCACAGAGAGCTCAGGATTAAATAGATGCTCTGTGGAAAGTGCTAGAACATAGTAAACACTCAACAAGTTGTAGCCAACACGATTAACAAAGAAAATTGAGACAAAATGAGCAAAAAGACCCCCCAAAAAGCAAATGTGAAGTGCCTTTCTACCCTTGCCCCGTGTACGGACTGGTCACTAAGGAACGATCTGGCTTTCTTTCAGCAATGTTGCTGCTAAGCACTGTGAGTCCTTTAAAACAGCTAAGCATTTACAGAGCACCTGCTGTGTACCATGCCTTGTGCTGGGCACCACATGTGCATTACCTCCAATCCTGTGGAACCGGTTTAACATCAACCCCTGTTACTGCGGAGAAAGCTGAGGACAAGAGAGGCCAATACGCCCAAGTTCACACTGCTCATGGGTGGTGGGCGAGCTCTGGAACTCCGGTTCTAGATGTTGGGGCTCAAATGCTTTGCCATGACCACAGAGGTCACCAGCATGTCCAGGCTTCACCCGAGGACCCCACGAGCTTGAGCCCAGGCACGGGCCCCACCCCTGCAATGCCATCGGTAGTGTCTGGCACAGGCAGCCCAGCCAGATGGACCTCAGGCTGGCTCCAGAGACCCCGCCGGCCTCCGGGGCCTGCCCCCAGCTCCTTCCCCCGGCTCCCACCCCAATTCCACGTCACCTCTGCAGGCTCTGGGGAAGAGCTGCCCATGCCAACGACCAGCGCCCTTGCTGGCTTTCCTTCCTAGCACAACTACTGCGATGCATTCGTCTGCAGGCTCAGTTTGGCCCCAGCTTTCCTCCAGAACCGTCCCCAAGGAGGAAAGGGACCTGATGCTCTAGTTCGCTGCACACGGCAAAAGTCACAATATGGGGAATAGCCCTCTGCCACAGGTTACCTGGGCTCCTTCCTGCCGTGTCTCTGCACCTTGCTCCACAGCCCTGGCCACAGATGAGGACAGGGCACGTGGTCTTATGTCCTCAGGGCGCATGAAGCCCAGGTCACGTGTCTGTTCTAATTGCAAGGACACCTGGCCAGGGCTCCAGACAGCACTAACCTGCCCCGTGTTAGGCTTCAGAGACAGCAGGGGCAGCTGCAGGCCCTGTGCAAACAGGCCAACAGGGCTTGTGTTCCAGGGAGAGGAGACCCCACTGCCACCATGTCACTGGCTTTCCTAGGGAGTCGGTGAGCTCCCCAAGGTCCTTTGAGGAGTTCCCTTTACATTGAAATTAGCAAGCAGCTAGAATGGATTCTGTTGTCTGCAACTGAGAACCACGAGCAGGGTGGAAAAGCAAAGGAAACATTTCAGAAGGATAAAGAAAAGGGACAGATATTCAGGGGAGCGAGAGACCGAGAGTCAGAGAGAAGCAGACGGAGAGGACAGAAAAAGAGAGAGAGGACAGAGACACACACAGAGAGAGAAGACAAAGTGGCCACAATCCTTGGCATCCAAAGTCTAGCTTTTAGGCCATTCCTGTGCTCCTGTGTATGTGTTTTCTTTCACTAAGGCATCACATCTTTCCTCGTTACCGCCTTATGTTTTTGTAGGCAGGTCAGAACCCAGCCTTAACCCTGGTTTTTGTCCTCTGAAACGCCAGCGGTTTATATTGCACGCATGGATTTTCTCGGTAACATGAATTCTTAGCCACAGCAACCCAGAGGTCCTGTTTCTTGCTCCATGGGTCACCCCGGGGCTCGTGAGCGTGCACGGGGGCGAGCCTTGCAGGAAGACTCAGTGTAATCTAACCTCCGGATTTCAGGGTCACTGCAAGGTCCACACTGACTCCCACATCTCATGACGGAGCTGCCGCTCCGCCTCAGCAGGCTGCCTGCTCTTCCACGGACAGGGCCGTAATTCGTAGGAGTCGAGCGTTGTGATATTTAAAGCAAATACTTTTTCAAATATGCAGACACCCCTCCCCCCACACACACACCACTCACATGGGAATGCCAGAGTAAGTAGCTGTCACCCCTGGTTATCTCTGACCACTAAAAGGTCTAGACTGAAGCCGGCACCTCTGTTGTGGAGGAGGCGGGGAGGAGGAGGAGGAGAACATTCAGGGACCACCTGGCGCTTTCCCAGTCTTGCCGTTTAGACCTAAGCAGGGAAATGGTGAGATGTGCAAATAGACTCCAGGTAAAAATAAAATAAAATAAAATAAAAGGCACACGAGCATGTGTCACCATGCACAACGGAGACTTTGCTCCAAAGATCGGTCCGTGTCCCGGCAAGATTCCAGAATCTCAACGACCTTGGCAAGCACGTCCCGTCCTCCTGCCCCTCACAGGGCCCTTGGTAAAAGGAAGTTGATTAAAGGGTAATTTTTAATGGAAATGCATTGTGTGAATCTCTGCCCTCAGGACAGAAGTACTCGATCAGTCACTGAGCAGGTGGAGACTACTAACCTTTGGTTAAAATTCTGCTCAGCGACCTTCTCCCCTCCCCACTCCCCAAACCCACGCTCGGAGGTAGGTTGACTCTAAATAACGTCGCCGCATATTTTTCTCCCAGATCAAATCAATAGGTGGGGGCGTAGAGGCAAGATGAGCAGGAACATTGCAATTGCGGGTCAGGTGAACCCACACTCGACGTGGTAAAAATAGACCGGTTGGGGTTTCATTTCCATTGCTGCAGAAAATCCTCATCACCTCCTCGTCCGCGGCCCTGGTGGTCCTGAAGAGGGGCGGAATGTTCTAGGGTTCTCATCGGCAACAGGAAGAGGAGTGCACATGGCTAAGAAGTGGGGGTCTAACAACAGCGGCCTCGATTTCCACATTTCGGCTGATCAGTGGCACCTCGCCTTGTTTCAGTGAATTAACTCTTCACCCACCTTCCCACTTTTCCAGTTCACGATGTTAAACGAAGACTTCTGCTGCGATATTCACAGATCTTTTGACCGAGAGCCTCGTGCTGGAGATGACGCTGATGGCCGAGTGCTCAGCCTTTCCTCTGTGGAGTCTGCCGGGTGCAGCTTCCACCACTGGACCCTCCAGTCCCCGGGGTGTGGCCTCCTGGGTGTGCCGGGATTGGGAACCACACCCAAGGACCTCACCCCTGGGTCCCACAATACCCCGGTGGGGGCGCCCCTGGGTTCACCATGGAGGTGATGCGTGAGCACCTGCACATGGGCGAAAGCAAGTGCACGCTGAGCCAATTGCACTCATACAAATAGTAATAAGCTCAGACAGGACACACACACATGCACACTGGGATTCGAGGTGCGGTGAGGCATCAGGGACCACCTGCCATGCACTGTGGTCCAGAAACCCCCAAACTGTGAACCGTTGGCTGCTTGCTGGGGTCTCATGAGAAAGGGGGGACAGTTCACCAACCAGAGGGCCTTTGTCAGGTTTGGAATCCCACCTCGTCCACGCACAGGCCTCGCTCACTGAGCGGCTCACCTGCTACTGACTCTCACTTTCCTGGGCTCTAACGCTGGGTTGGCTGCAAGCCCTGGCTTGCTGGTGCTGCGGGTTTGTTCTGATGAGTAACAGGGCACGGTGCTGCCGCTCATGTGCAGGTTTGCAGGGACTGTGCAGAGACTGAGCAACCACAGGGACGGCCGACAGTCGCAGCAGCAGAGGGGGGCAGGAAGCAGCATTTGGCAGATTCTGAAGAACTTGCAAAATAAGAAGTTTCTCTATTCACCGTCCCGCAGACATGTGCTGAATGCCTACTGTGTGCCGGGCACCCGTCAGGGAGTGTTCTACCTTTCTGCATCTGTTAAAAGCACAGACTCCCGAGTCAGGAAGACCTGGGTTCAAATCCCAGCTCAGCCACTCACCTGCTGTGCCCCCTGGAACAAAAGAGCCCAGCCTCTTGGGTCTCTCAGCTCCCTGAACTGCAAAATGAGAACCGTAATTAGGAACAGGGTTCTCACAAGGCTCGAATGAAGCAGACACGCCCAGCATTTATCCCGCATCTAGCCCGGGGCTTCTCAGTGCTGCGGCTATTTGGGGTCTGACACTTCTCGGACGGAGGTGGCACTTCTCGTCAGCAGCACTCACAGAGCTGACATCACCCACTCTCTCCATTCCTGCCACCACCTGGGGGAGGGGGGGCACACCTCCTTGCGGAGCGGTCTGGACGGACGGTCACCAGGGAACACCAAGGCAGAGTCCCAGCGGGGCCATTCTGGTCCCTTGGGTGACCTGCTCCCCATGGCCCAGTGCCTGCACTTATGCCCTTGACCCCAGGCTCCAGCTCTGCTCAGCAGCCAGAGCTTCCTCACCGAAACACAGCTCTGACCACGTCACTGCCCTGATTCCAAACCCACTTCTCCTGTCGCTGGGGTTGAACCCAAAGCATTTGCCATAGCTGGGACCCCACAGCACGCCCCAGGTGGCTGCGGGCTCCAGGGTTTCACGTCTGTCTGGGGCTGGAACGTGAGTCCCCCAGGAAGGGCTTGGCCATTTGCTCACAGCTCCAGCTGCTCCGGAACATCTGCTGAGCAGCCGAGTGGCTGGGGAAGGAGAAGGGTCACCAGGCAGGAGCAGAGTCTACGGCAGGTTCCTCGTGAGTCTGCCAGGGCGCAGGTGAACAAGACACAGAGGCTGTGACCCTCCCGGCGAGGCCAGGGCCCTAAGTGGCCCCGCACGGCATGGCCTTTCCCAGCACAGAGGGAGGAAAATATTGACTTCACAAATTAAAAGGAACGCCATTAAAATTTTAAGAACCTAATACATGGAGGCCGGGCCCCGCTCGCCTTTCCCCAGCACTGTCGGGGACAAGTTTACATCAACCGGCTCAAGCGCAGTGCTCTCCCAAGAAGCGCCTCCTTGCAGAGAGTGGACCGCAGAGAGGACACCCGGTCGGCGTATTTATGAACTCCCGCGAGGGTCTTTGTTCTGTTTTCATTTTCCGTGTCTGCGGTACTCTGCACCACCTGCCCCACTCCCTGCGGCTGCAGCCACTCCAAACCCGGGAGGAGCACCCTCTCCCCTGGGTGGGGGTGGGCAGATTTCCCCCTGGCGCAAAGACTGTCCAACAGGGGCCAGCCCCTCCCCGACCTCAGCTTCAAGGACGCACTGAGAAAGGAAGACCCAGCGACACCACAGGGCCCGCTCATTGCTCTTGCTTTGCACCTGACTTGACTGCAGTGGACAGGGCACTTGGCTTGCCAAGTGCAGTTCCATTTCCTGTCATTTTCTAATATAAAGGTGCCTCGGGGCAGCGTCGCCGGGTCCGGGGATGAGGTCGGCCTCACGTCCCCCCACCTCTCTAAAGAAAGGGGCCTCCGGGCCTGGCACTTCCACCCTAAGATACAGGCTTCGGGGTGGGGGGGCCAGCTGCGGCCTTCGCTGGCCCTGCCTGTCCAGCTCACACAACCAGGAAAATTAAGTTTCTGTCACGACCTCATGCAAAAACGACTGGGCGAATTTTCATCCGATTTGGAGAGCATGTTTGGGAGAATCCGGCTTAAAATGCAAGCACTGTGGCACATGCATGATTCATCTGGAGGGGCCCTGGGAACTCGCCAAGGGTCAGCTTTAGAGTAGCTCACAGCAAATGAGGCCAGGCGGGTTAAGATGATGCAGACGGAGAGAAACAACAACCTACTGTTTCGAGTGTGGGTCCCACAGCAGGGTCCAGAGTGGACGGACCAGAACGCCGGCGCGGCCCACAGTGGGCAACCGTGGACTGAGCTGGGGGTGGCAGACGCAGGCTGGGGTGGGTCCTTTACCCTCAGGGGGACCATGTCGCGCGTGTGCACGCGTGTGGGCGCTGTTCCAGGCCTCACTGAGTTACCGCTAAAACGTATGTTCGAAAACTTTTTTCAAAAATGTTTTATATTTTGAAATTATTTTCAAAGTCATCAAAGAGTTTGCAAGAACGGTACAAATAGCTCCAATATATCTTTTACCCAGATTCACCCATTTTTAACGTTTTGCCAGATTTTCCATATATGTGTATTTCAGTGTCGTTTCTAGACCTCGTCCCACCTGAAGGGCCGGCCGATGTCGCCGCAGACGGGACCTCCCGACCGCCCCATGGCACCTCCACACCGAGCCTTTCTCAGAGCCGGAGCACAGGCGGAAGTGGCAGGGGGCACAGTTCAGGGGTCAAACAGAAGCTGAGAAGGAGGTCACTAAGGACGTGCAGCCCACAGACGAGGGGACCTCTAGAGTCCCTCTGTCCCCTGAGAGCTCCCACCTTCCTGCTTCTGCTACACACGATTTGAAGCTGGTGGGCGAGGGTGATGCGTGTAACCCTTACGTGTTATTATTAATAACAACGTTGAAAACGGCAGGATAAAAATAACCCCTGAAACACCGCGAGGTGCCTTGAGTTGCGATTCAATTGCAATAATCATTGCTATTGTAATCCTGAGTTAAAAGTGGCTTTGTGTGGATAAACCAATGAGCAGAGAGGAATCCACAGCTGCATTTGTGACTCTCGCCCTGCTGACGGATTTGAGGGCAAACACTCATCCCTGCACATTCAGGGCGTGGGAGGGTGGGGGCAGGGCAGGATGGTAAAGAGCTTGAAATGCGCACACTTCTAGGACAGCAGCCACAGACGGATGGGCAGAGCACCCGGAGCTGAGAAGGAAGGGACAGTCCAGTAAGACCCAGAGACCCTGAACTGCAGCTAACTTGTAAGATGCTAGAACTGAAAACCACCAGCCTGGTCCAGACGCGGGTACCAGGACTGCCAGCTGCTGTGCTCCTGCTACAGGTGCAGGCATGGAGGTGAGCGAGGCTGCGACTAGCCCGTGGCCAAGCCTGGCAGGTGCTGGAGATGGGACTCCAACCCCAAGATGCCAAGCTTCTCTGTCTGTCCTCAGAGACAGGGAAATAGAGCAAGAATAGAAGAACTGGGTAAAGGATTTTTTGTGTGAAAGGGAAAGAAACCGTGTTTCCAGCCATACGAAATGGAAAACATGTACCCGTGGACACCTACGAGGTTAACCTTTTTAATACAGAAATAATGCAGTGTTAATGTGCTTGGTTTTCAACTTTCTGTGGCTCTATAGCTGAGGCGTGCGGATCTAATTTCTATCTTAAATGTCACAAAATGGATGCATTTGAAGTGGAAGTTTGAAATGATGTGTTTCTTTTTTCCTCCCCCTCAGATCCCTTGCCTTTCAAGAAAAATAAGGTGTGGCCTTGTACATTACCTTCTAATGAAATTTTAATGTATTTGGGAGCATTTTCAGCACTCTACACTTTTATGGAGATGAAAATATAAAAGCCCTCAAAGACTTCAAAACTGAATTAGTCTGCAACATATATTCAAGCTATATTTCTTTTTGACCCAGTTTATCTATTTTTTTTTTAAAAGTCTAAAAACTATCAAAGAAGACTCTTTTCTTTCTTTTTCCTCCTCTGTTCTTCTTCATTATCCAATGATTTTTGACACTTAGTATCCAACGCTATCCCATGAGGTTGGTTGTGTTGTTACTTCTGTTTCTTTTATTTATTTATTTATTTATTTATTTATTTATTTATTTATTTTTGAGACAGGATCTCACTCTGCCACCCAGGCTGGAGTACACTAGCACAATCACAGCTCACTGCAGCCTTGAACTTCCAGGCTCAAGCCATCCTCCCGCCTCAGCCTCCTGAGTAGCTGGGACTACAGGCGTGCGCCACCATGCCCGGCTAATTTTTTATTCTTACTCTTATTTGCATAGATGAGGTCTCTCTATGTTGTTCAGGCTGGTCTCAAACTCCTGGCCTCCGGCTTCAGCCTCCTGGTCTGTTCCTAATTTAAAGGCAAAGAAACCCATCCTGGGGGAGAGTAACTGACCCTACGATTGTGGCCATCAGTCAGAATTTGCAACACAGCCCGTGCTCTTGATTTGATACAGGTTGGGTCTTGTGTTCTACCTTAGTTTTCTCTTGCTACCGTAACAGATTACCACAAACTCAGTGGCTGAAGCAAGACCAGCTCACTATCCCAGTTGTCCCCAACCTCTTGGGCACCAGGGACTGGCTTCAGGGAAGACGATTTTCCCATGGGAGTGGGGGGTGGGAATCACCACCTGAACTCCACCTCGGGTCGTCAGGCACTACATCCTCATAAGGAGCCACAACCTAGATCCCTGACACGTGCAGTTTACGATACAGGGTTCGCTCCTGTGAGAATCCGATGCCACTGCTGATCTGACAGGAGGGGAGCTCGGGCGGTGATGTGAGCCCTGGGGAGCGGCCGTAGATACAGGTGAAAGTTTGCTCCCTCCCCGGCCACTCACATCCTGCCATGCAGCCCGGTTCCACACAGGCCACGGACAGGTACTGGTCTGCCGCCCTGGGGTTGGGGACCACAGCACTGTCCTCACTGGTGGAGGTCAGAAGGCTGGCCCAGGTCTCATAGGGCTAAAACTGAGCTGTTCCCAGGGCTGTATTCCTTTCTGGAGGCTCCACGGGAGAATCTGTCTCCTTCCTCCTCCACGCTGTCGGCAGAATGCAGCTCCTCGCTGCTCTGGGACCGAGGCCTCCTCTCCCAGCTGGCTGTCAGCCGAGGCCCCTCCCAGCCTGCAGAAGCCGCCTGTGCACCTGGCGTGAGCTCCCTCCTGTCTTCACAGCCAGGGTGCTGGGGGGAGTCTCTCCTCTCTCCTCCTCTGTCTCAGCTCTCCGGCTGCTCTTCCACCTTCTCCTTCTGCTTTTAAGGGCTCACGTGGTTACACTGGACCAGGCCAACCCAAGATATGATCTTTCTGCTTTTTGTCTTTCTAGCGTGGCCTCTTCCTCTTTCCTGGGAACAGACCCTCCCTCCACCCACACCAGCACCACTGAGGCAGGGGCGAGCCCAAGGCCTGGTCTTTCAGAGCCCCCTGACATGCAGCCAGCAGACCCGCCAGGGAGGACAGCCTCGCAGGGCCGGAGCTGCCTGCTGGCCACCCTGTCTCAGGCTAGGAGCCCCCGTGGAGAGAGGGAACAAGACCAGCCCATGAAGGGCCCAGAGAGGGAGGGAGGACACAGGACAGAACTGGGGAAGGGGTGGGAAAGAGAGATTCATCCTCTACTTCTTCCTGAATATTGGACCAATATTTTTACCCATTGATTGATTGATTATTGGGATAATTTGATTCAAATTTCAGTCATTTCCAGCTGAGAAAATCCACAGCTTAAAAACATTTTGTTCAGCAACAGAGAGCAACAGCCAGCCTCCTCACTGCCCACCCCCTGCAATGCTAACACGGCACCATAAACAAACACTCGCAGTTGCCCGGGTGCCCGCAGCCGGGAGCTCAGCTCGGGGGCCCACCGGCGAGGGCAGCAGCGCAGGGGCCGTGGCTCCAGAACGTGGTCCCTGGGCCGGCAGCATCAGCATCACCTGGGGCCTGGGTGGAGAGGCTGATCTCAGTCCCACCCCAGCCCAGCTGAGTTGGAACATCCGGGATGGGTCCCCACATGTGTGTCTTAACGATTCCTTCCGGCAGCTCCGGGCTGCACTGGGAGAAGCTTTGGTGGAGGTGGGGGTCACAGGCCGTCCCCGGGAATGACGCTGGCTCTGAGTCACAGCTCAGCCACTCAGCCGCCCCGGGACCTGCTGGGCCCCGTCCCTTCCCCGTGGTGTGTACTGATGGAACTGTCCGAGTCACGGCTCTCCCGCAGTGGCGAGGAGGAGGGTGGTGAGCCTCGTCCCGGACCTAGTGAAGGACCTCCGAAAGGAACTGGGGAGACGAGACATGTACAGAGAAAAGACTTGGCATATGGTAAATTTTCAACACGTGGATCACTTACTATGATTCATTGCTATTATTACTAAGCAGAACCAGAAATTTATGAAATTGCAAGAGAAAGAAATGTCTTTCAGGGGCAGGATGGAAGGAGAAAAGTCTTTTATAAAGATGTGTTAATAAATAAAAACTTGAGCCTAAAAAACTGGATGAAAAGACAGAGAAAACAATGGATTTTGCCAGGTGCCATCCATGGAATCTAGGGAACTTTTCCAACGGACTGAAGACTGTGGTTGACCCCACAGAAAAAGATGGGGCAAAGGCCCAACTAAATTTTAGGCATTTTAAAAATCAATAATGATAAAGCAATATCAAAAAACTTGGGCAATAGAGCAAGAGTATCCTTTCCTTTTCTCTCTTCCTTCTGGAAGAAGGTAGATATGTATGAAGGCACGTGTATGTACGTGTGTGTTCACACGAGTACTAGTTATTCAACAGCACAAAAACAAGGCCCTTTGTCTCCAAATGTTATCAGTCAAAATCCCAAGAATGGCCAGGCATGGTGGCTCATGACTGTAATCCTAGCACTCTGGGAGGCCGAGGCAGGAGGATCACTTGAGGTCAGGAGTTCCAGACCAGCCTCATGAGGCAAGAAGAGACCCTGTCTCTACTAAATATAGAAAGAAATTAGCCAGGCAACTAAAAAATAGAAAAAAAAATTTAGCTGGACATGGTGGCGCATGCCTGTAGTCCCAGCTACTCGGGAGGCTGAGGCAGAAGGATCGCTTGAGCCCAGGAGTTGGAGGTTGCTGAGAGCTAGTCTGATGCCACTATACTCTAGCCCAGGTGACAGAGTGAGACTCTGTTTCAAAAAAATGAAAAAAAAAATAAAGAAAGAAATAAAATCCCAAGAATCAAGATTCTCAAAGAAAAGCCATCTAAAACTCCTCAACACACCTAAAATTCAGATTACTTCCCTCTAAAAATGACCTGGGACAATTAGTGTCAAAAACTAATATGTTATGGTTCAGTGTCTCCATTTCCTCGGGGCTGTGAAAGGGGCCTATGTTCTCGGAGAGAGAGAGGTGGGAAGAACCTGTCCTAGAAGCTCACAGTGTCACTCCCGGCTCTTCTACCCAACAAGGCCGTCACCAAAGCCCACCCAGATCCACAGGGAGGGGAGGTCAGCCCCTGACCCTGAGGTTCTGCAGGAGCGTGTGGGACAGACGTCTCCCTGCGGCCACGTCTGGAACACGCAGGCCGCAGGGCCGGTCCTCCCAACCCCGCAAACGTGCACGGCTTCTCCCCGCACCCTTGCCTGGTGCTGTGGTCCGCCCTTCCCCCAGCCCACCTCGAGCTTTATCTAATCTCTGAGGCTTTAGAACTCACTCCCCAGTCAGGCATCCCTACACTAGATGTGCCCACGTGTGAAAAATACTCTTCGTTATTCCCCCAGGGCACGTCAGATCTGCCTGGCTGGGTGGGGTGGTCGGGAGGGGGTTTATCCCCAAGGGAGAAGCCTTTGGGACAAAGGACAAATGAGCAGGTGCACCAGGCACTCTCTCCAAAATGCCGGCCACCTGCACGGCCCTGCCGGGGAGTTCATTACCACTGTCGGGAGGCCCGTGGAGAAGCAACCTGCCTGGTCTCACCGTGTCAAGGGATGGGTTTGAACCCAGGCGACTGGACTCCAAACACGGCAGCTTAGTGTCCCCCCCCCACGGTGACCTGAAATGGCCTCTGTATCTAAGAGGAATTAGCATTTAGCATTGGAGCACTGAACCCACCTGTTACAGCACAGATTCCCGGGCCCTGCTGCACAGGTCCAGGTGGGGGCCCAGAACTCTCATTTGGGCTCTTCCCACAAGCTCCCAAGGGCCTGTGCTGGGTGCTCCTGTCCACAGTCCTCACCCTGAAGAGCCCTGAACTCTTTTATTAGGACAGCGACACCCTCCCAGCACCCTTGAGTATTACCATAAAAACCAAAAAAAGAGGATTTAAAAAAGGAAAGCCCTTGCTTCTTTTTTCTCTGAATAAGGCAGCAATTTGTTTTTGCATGATGAATGAACATAATAAACATAAACCTTTCTTAAAACTTTAAAATGTGCATGTTTACGTAGACACATATTTTTACATTTATTTTTATTTTATGAACAAAATTAGTTTTCCATTTAATAAAAATATATTCAAGTTTTTAAAAAAAAAAATAAGAGAATGTAGGCAACAATCCTAAAAATTATAGTACTCTTTGGAAGAGGAAAGGACGTTAAATTCTATTATTAATTTGGTGCTACGTTGTTGGTCTGATTCGGCCACGTCGCCGGCACTGTCTTCTCTCAGCAGTGGCCCAGAGTACCCATGTCACACACTGGCGGCTTCACATGCATGAAATCCCAGGCACGTCTCCCTTGGAGCCCTATTTTTACCATGATTATCCCAACAAGAAATGCTAAATGGCATCCACAGGAAGCCATGTGAGCCGTCTGTGGAAAGGACTGCACAACTTCTTTCTATTGTTATTATTTCAATTTCTAGACATTTTGCTGTAACGAGAGAAATCACAGGCCTGGGCCGAGACTTAATCTGGTATTTTGTGGTGCAGCGAGGAGCACTTTTCCCTCCTAATCTCTGCTTAAAGTGTAAGTAAGAGTGCCTCTATCTGTCGCCGTGAACAAAAAGCACAAAAGGATTCAGAAAGTAATAACAAAGATAAATAACTTTGCAATAAAATTTCAGCTCCAGTAATTTTCCATTTATATTTTCTCACTGAATCATGTAGTCCCCAGCATTGCACTCTTAACGTCTAGGCTGCATCATGCAAAGTAATTTCATATCTAACGCTTCCCAGAGAGCCCCAAACCCAACGCCCCGTGCACCGAGGCTGTGGTGCCGCCGGTGAGTGATACGGTTCGCCCCAGTAACGGGGCTTCTGTGCGGTTTTGGAGCCTTTCCCGGGCAATCAATCTCAGCATCTTCGGGGGGATAAATCGTCAGACAGCCCCTTTCAGCAAGGGGGTTCCAGATGCTATTACTTACGGCACTGATTGTTGGGAGCTGAATGCTGCACGCGGGTTTCCTGGGTGAAACCACTGATGTGGGTTTCCGCCAGCAAGTGTGGGCCTTGGTTAGCAAAGCAAGTCAAGTGCATTGGGGGACCTCAGGGAATGTTCCAGAGAGGGAGCAAGCAGGTGAGGAGAGCACTCCGCTCTCCTGAAAGAAATCTCTCTTCTCCCTCTTGTCTCTCTCTCTCTCTCCATCTCTCTCATCTCTCTCTCCCCCTCTCCCCAGTACTCTCCCCACTTTGTCCTCACTCCTCCCCCTCCTTTGTCTGGATAGCTGGTCCCCACCTCACCTCCTCTCCTCTCTCTCCATCTCACTCTCTCCTTGTCTCTCTCCCTTTTCTCCCCCCTCCCTCTCTCCCTACCTCCACTCTGGACATTTTTTTCTCTGAACTCACCCAAAACAGAAGCAGTGGGGCCCCCTGGCCCCAATCTAGGTTAGCAGCCCCAGGTGCCTGTGGGTCCTCCCTGGACCCCATAGAACCAAGTCTGTCCACCAGGTGCAGTGGGGGTGGGGACGTGTCTCCCAGAAGCTCCTCAAAGGTCTTGCTGTCTGCAGGTCACTAAATTGAGTTTCTCTCCATCCTCCACACACCTCATTGCTAAGCCCGTGTGACCTCCTCCCCCTGCCCCTTGTCTCTCCTTGCCTCTCCCAGCCCCCCGGGGCCTTTAAAATGCTTGCAATGCACAGCCCAGGAGGACAGAGCTCCAGCCTCACCCGGGAGGGGAACACCTGCTCAGCCACCAAGTCTTGCCCCCACCTGGGTTCTCTAATTTTCTCTCCTCCCCCTCCCCAGGTCGGGCCGGCTTTACTCCTTGTGTGAGCTCAGAGTGTCCTGTTTTAGAAAGCCTTTCTCTCTGTAATTCTCAGTTGACCAGCATGTTTGTTTAGTTGAGACCTGTGCGTGCACATGCACATAGACACACAGACACACGCCTATCTGTCCACACGCTCCCGAGGCAGGGTCTTGTCCCCTCATCTTCCTCTGTGCATCTCGTACTGGATTTGATAGAAATCCATGTGCTTCCCGGAACCTCAGAATGGGCCCTTACTTGGAGCTAAGGCTATTGCAGACGTCATGAGTTAAGCTACGATGAGGTCCTGCTCCAGTAGCATGGGCCTTAATCCAACACAACTGGTGTCCTTGTAAGAAGAGGAGAAGCCCAAGGAGACCCTGACAGGATGCCGCGCAGCCACCAAGCAGAGACTCAAGTGACACAGCTGCAAGCCAGCCACAGATGGTCGCCAATTGTCCCTGGAAGCTGGAAGAGGCAGGGAAGGATCCCAACCTCTCCCAGAGCCTCCGAGAGAGCCGGGCCTGCCAGCACCTTGGCTTTCGCCTTCTAGCCTCCAGAACTGTGAGAGAACAAATTTTCATTTTCATTTCATTTCATGCTCTCGTTTTTTTTGAAACTTTGTTATGGCATCCCTAAGAATCTAATACCCATCCGCAGGGTCTAGCACCATGCCCGGTCTATGCTAGCAGCTCTCCCAGGAATTACACATCAGTCCACATTTCCGTCTTATCTTTAGTCTATAGTCCCATGTTTTGGGCTTTGCAAGCCTCAGATACCCTAATTTGGGTGCCCCGGGAGTGGACCAAGGCGAGGAATCCAAGGGCAGGCACTGGAAGGTCATCCCAGCGAACGCCAGCAGGGCTGGGACGTCAGGCAAAGGAGGGTGGAGTCCGGTGCCCGGCAGAGGGAGGTTACCTGTGTGAGGTCACCTGTGCGGGCCACGGGCTCAGGCTCCCTGGGGCCTCCAGGACACATGCAGACAGAACCCCTTAGAACCCCACCCCCGCAGGGGAAGAGGGAACAGCAGACAGAGCCCGATGACACCGGTGACAACCCCGGAACACTGGCACAGAATTGCCACCTTGTATGTTGTCAAGTTGGGAAACAATAAATGCAAATTCTATCAATGCCTCTTCATAAAAGGGACATTTAAAACCAACAATACCGGAAGATTGTAATTTTAGAATAAAAAATAGCTCTTTATTTTGGTTTTCTGCCAAGGCCACTATTTTTGTCCTTATCTTGTCCTTGTTGTTAGTTTGTTCTTATGGGGGAGGCTCAAGGGGACGGATTAAACTTTTATTGTCGAAAATTTTATATATTTACACATGTGTGCAAAATGTGCAAAAATAGAGTTCCCATATACCCTAGTTTCCTGCAATGACAGTGTCCTACAAAATCATAGCACACTATGAAAAACTAAGAAACTAAGAAATTAACATTGATAGAATGCTATTAATTACTCGGTCGTAATTTTTAAATATTTCATTACTCGATGGCACCAGTCCAGCGATCAGTGCCGGGAACCACTGCTTTCATCCACCCTGAATAAGAATGTCATAGTGCAAGTCTCTACTTGGTAACTTTCCATCTTGCTTCTGGGCAGTTGACAAATTAAAACTGGCCTCCACCTCGGTGGGACCCACATACCAATCTGGAGTTTCTGAGCATACAAAGGCACTGTCCTCAGCCTCAGTCCAGATGAAAAGTCAGCGTATACCAAAGTATATAATGTATACAAATATATGTTATATACAATTTGCTTAAATGTATACATTGTATATAAATGTGTGCACTGCATGCTATGTATACAAATAGACACTGAAGTTCAGGTATTCATTATCAATTACATTAATGGCTTTTTGAGATATAATTTATACAACATAAGCTTTACCTAACATACACAATTTAATGATTTTTGTGGTATTTACACAATTCTGCAACTATCACCATACTCTAATTTTGGGAGATCTCAAAGCCCTAAGCAGTCATTCCCCATTCCTGCTTTCCCCATTGCCTGACAACCACTAATCTACTTTCTGTCTTTACGAATTGGCCTAGTCTGGTATTTCATGGGAATGGAACCCTACAGTGTGTGACATTTTGTGACTGGCTTCTGTCACTTAGCGCAACATTTGGGCTTCCTCCATGTCGTAAAAGGTGTCAGGACTTGATTGCTTTTCATCACCAAATAATACCCCATTGTACGGACATACCACGTTTTGTTCATCCACTCAGCAGTTAACAGGTATTTGGGTTGTTGCCACTTTTGAGCTATTACGAATAACATTACTGTGAATATTCTATGGGTTAAATTTCGTCAAACACAGCAAGGACATGGACCTGCAGGGAAACATGCATTCCGAGTAGAAGGGAGGTGTGAACAAGTGACTCTGCTTCCTGGGGACACAGCAGCTCTAAGGGGTGGCTGTGCTGTGACCCACCCTGCACACGGGCTGCCGTGCCCTGGGCCCCTGCATGGATCATTGCATCTGATATCCTCAGAGACCCTACAGAAACTTGCTCACTTTACAGATGGAGAAACTGAGGCTCACCCAAGGCCACGTCTGCAGAGAGGGTGTAAGTCAGACTAAAACTCATGTTTGTCTGACTCCAAAGAACACGTTCTTAGCCGGGTCTCTGCACTAAGATCCTGGGAGGGGACTGTGGACCCTGGCACGAGTGTGCCACGTTTGTCTCTTGTCCACGCCCTGTCCACTTTGCATGGCCACCTGCCCAGCCGTTCTGGTCCCCCGGTAGCCTCCATTCTCCACCGAGGAACTCCCCAACGTGAACTGCTGAGTCACCTGTCGCCACACCCCAGCTTACTCTCGAAAACTGCCTTCCAAGGCAGGGGTTTAATTCTTCCACGAGATAGTCTCCCAGAACCAGATCTCATTAATAAAAGACGAGAAATAAATTTTAAAAAAAGGACGTGCTGAGATGCTTCTGCAGTGGCACACGCTGTCAAAAACTTGTTTTGCCCCTTGAACAAAAAGGATTTTTCTCGGCAAGGCCAAATAATCCCCCTCCTTCCTAGCAAGTCCCCCTACCGGCTCCCAGTGTGGAAGGAGCCCCAGGTTGCATTCGTATTACGCATGTGCCATCATTTCATCCTTCCTTAGAGAAAAATGCAAATCTCCCTGACATATTTAAAATGTGCCATTAATTACTGAACATTGTCTTGGTTTGGAAAGGAAAAAAAAAAAAGAGCACATAATTGGAGACTTCCTTTCACTCTGCAGATGTTTCAGGGGACATGGGAGGAAGTCACTGGAGCATGACTGGCCATCACCCTGAGCCGGCTGGTGACAGCAGATGTAGAAGCCTTGGACGGGCAGCTCGCTCAGCAGAAACATTGCCATGGCTCAGGGCAGACCCCGGGCTGGCGTTGATGCCGCTGCTTTGTTTTATCATTGCACGATCTGAAAATCTGCTTCTGGGTTGTGGAGCCAAATTGCACAGCCAGGACGCACGTGTCCAGCAGGCGAGGCAGGAGGTGGCCGTGCTCCGGCAGAAGCGGTGCCAAAGCAAATCTCCACGAGCCAAACAGTTCAAAGAGCTGCCAGGTGCCTGCCCTGCTCAAAGCCTGCAAGAGGCTTGCCCTGCACCTGGCTTCTGTGATTTCATGATTTCCACTCAGGTTCGCTTAGGCTTGTTCCCCAGGCCGCTGCTGAATAGAACCAGAGCCCCCCCGCTCTGGATCAGACATGAGCCCCAACCGCACGGCGTGTTTCCTCGCTGCTGACGGGTTCAAAGAGCAGGGATGGTGCCATCACCCTGTGCCTGAGGCAGGTAGTCCTCGAAGGAGGTGCTCCTCACGGGCCGCCACCATACCTGCTCTGCCTCTTGCATCTCGTTGGGAACCTGTGGTGTGCGCTGCACCCCGCAAAGCCAAGAGCTCAAAGAAATTGCTGCGGAGAGCTTGGGGAGAGCGGAAAAGGAGAATGCACAGACCGCCCCATCTGCAGTTCCGAACAATGCTGTGCAGCAGTGTGGGCTCCAAGCAGCTCAGATAAATTGGAAATCGTGTTCTTCCTCCGCTAAGACAGTGACCTCCCTCATCCTCCACTGTGAGACTGCGATGTTGGGCTGTGTGATCGGCCCTGAGCAATGGGACGTCTACGGCAGGGACACAGGTGGCTAAGAACGGAAGCCTGGAATCCATCCCGACCAACAGAAGACTGGAGACAACTGCCCTCCCTAACTTGTCCCCAGACCTGCTTGGTCTTGTCCCCAGAGCACCTTGGTTTCTCTGAGGACATTTGGGGGTTGCCGTTAGGGTGATCTACTCATCTGGGCTTGCCTGGGACGTTCCTGGGTTTAGCACCCTGAGGAACTCCATGGTGCCAGGCAAATTGGTGTCTTGGCCACCCTCTTGGTCTCCACAGTCCTCATTGGCCAATGCCACTATATTTGTATTCAGTCCTTCAAGAATCAGTCCACCAATACTCAGTGAGCCCCTGCCAGGCGCAGTTCCAGGTGCTGAAGACGCAGATGCAAGAGACAAGCCCGCGCTCTCCAGGAGACAGCAAACAGGCCACGCGTTGATCCGTGCCGCGCATGCTGTATGGTGATAAATGCCGGGGCTGAAGATAAAACTGGGTGGGGGAGAAACAGAGTGCTGGGATGGTGGGAAACAACCTGAAATGGCCAGGGAAAGCACCACCAGTGAGCTGCATTTAAACAGAATGGAGAAGAAGGGGCGGGTAGAGCCTCGTGGACGTGGGGAGGCAGAGCATTCCCAGCACAAGGACCAGGGGGTGGAAAGGCCTAGAAGTGGCAGGTGCCTGGAGTCCCTGACTTTATTTATAGGTGTCCACTGCCCATGTACATGAGACACCCGGCACTGTTCCCCAGACAGGCTGTCTTAGGAGGGGTTCTCTCAAAGACAAGACGACCAGTACAATGGGCACCATGACCATTCTGCATGGTGCAGATGCACCGGAAACAGCGTCCTGGCAAGACACGGGCTCTGTGCCTCGGGCCTTGGATGAGCAGACCTGAGCGCGGTGGAATTTCTCTAGAGGGAAAGTTTCTGCTTTTGTTGTTCAACCAGAATTCACTTGAAGAACTGCCAAGAAAGAAGACACTTACTGAGGCTAAAATGACTATTTTTATTTAGCATTTTGAGCCTTTTCCTATAATTCCTAATCTTCACAATAACCCTAGAATGAACCAACCTGATTTTATAAATGAATTTATAAACATGTATAAATGAAGGCACAAAGAGAATGACTAAGCAGCCCAAGCCACAGAGCATGTATGGTGGAAGACCCAGGATTTGAACTCGGATAGTCTGACTCCAAGTTCTTTTGAAAGCCCCACTGAGGTGCATAAATTTCTGATAGTTTTGTTAATTAACTTTCAGCGCATTAGTGTCTGTTTAAGTTGCAACTGTGCACATAACTCTGCATAAGCTTTACAACATAAATACATTTAAACACACCAGACTTTGCAGGGAAACATCTGGCCTTAAACAGAACTCATTTCATCATGCAAGTAGTCATGATGCCAGTGGTCGGAGGAAAGTAAAAAGACTAGCCCACTGCAACTACGGTTCCCTTTAAATCTCACTGTTAAATCAGAAATGCTCTAAAGCCATAAATGAGTTAACCAAAAGACAGACCAAGTATCTAAATACAAAGACGTTACAGCATCAGAGAGCAATACCCATAAAGACAGATATCTATTTGTTTATTCCTGATGCTGTGACAGTATTTATGTGTGTTTTTTATTGAAGGAGCTTTTTACATAGATAACTCAATGCAAATTATTTGAAAGAAAATGTATTTTGTTATTACTTGGAATAAAAAAAGGCAATCATGTTGGAATGAAATGCAGATAAAAATGAGATCATATAATAAAGGATATGGAATTTGGCAATTTAAGCAGAGCTATTCAAAGGTAGGTGATTCACAAATAAGCTGAAAAAGATGGTTCAACTAAGGCTTTTTAACTACCTACTATGTACTGGGAAAATGTTAAATCATCTTTCATGTTAACTTCATTTTAACTGATAATGCAATGCTATAATTTGTAAAAGAAAATATTCATTTTGCAGAAAAGTACCAGCAGAGGGCATTGCAGCAGGAGGAACAAAAATGTGCTAATTCCTCTGAGGCCGGGTCTCCTTTTTTCCTTTCTGCCTCTACCACCCAGACAGGAGAGATGTCCACTTTCTGAGTGTTCTCTGTGTTTGGGGGCTGGAGGAGGGACATGTGCTAGAGTTTTGGCCAATGAGATGTTAATTGAAGTTTTCTAGGTGTTAATACTCCTGAGAGAAACAGCTAATGCAGACTTTCTCTCATTCTTACTGCCTTGAATGTCAATGTGATGCCTGGAGCTGAGGCAGCCATTTTATAGCATGAGGAAAAGATCTGCAAAGATGTTAGCTCTAATGTCGTCAATCCTCTAAACCAATGCCGAGAGCTGCCTATATCCAGATTTCTTGTCATTTTAGAAAAATAAACCCTATAGTTATTTAAGCCACATGGAGCAGATTCTGTGTTTGGTATTTTTTGTTGTTGTTGTTGTTGCTTGTTTGTTTGTTTTTAATCTTACCCAGCAATCCCTTGTGTATTGTGAAGGGGAAACAGTGGATACTTACTCTTCTTGACATTGATAATTATAGAAATAGTAGTTTAGGGTTTTTTTTTTTCCACAAAGGTAATTATTAATGGAAATTACAATCAGGACACATGTCTTCAAGATTACTATCAAAAATGATCAAAGACAATACAATCCATCAAGAAAAAAAGGAAGCATAAGTACAGAACACAGAAAACAGGATGACAAGATGATCGAGTCTATCATGTCCATTGTGACAAAGATGTAAATGGGTTAAACTTTCTATTAAATGACAAAACAGCTCCTGGTGGCACACACATATCAACTGTGTGTCTGTGGAAAACACATCAGCATAAAGAGATAAAGAAAAGTTCAAGGTAAAAGAACCATTGACAAAGGCACTTGTATAACTGGAATAATGCATTTTATTAGAGGTTAAATGGGAAAATCCTATCACCACCCTCTACCTGGATATGGGCATAGAAAGGCAACAGACGGCATTCAGGATGAATTTCTGAGTAAAGTCAAATTAAAAGCACATTTTCTGTCACAGTAAAGAACAACTGTCTTCAAGTGACACCACTGGAAGCATTTTCATTGATGTCTATAAAAAGGTTAGAATCCCCACAAACTGTGTATTTATCATTGTTCTATCAAAAGTAATTAAATATTCTGAAACGATGTGTTGGAAAAATAAAGACAAGGGTGATTGTTTTTCAAGCCAAAATAAAAACTCTTTCCCTGGGAGACAGAAGAGCATCAGCTAAAAGCTCTTGGGGGACTGAAGACAGTTCAGCAAATGACCTGTTAATAAAAGCAAACCAATGAGTTTCTTTACCCATAATAACCAGTTAGAAAAATATAACAAAGATTCCATGGGTAACAGCCACAAAAAAAACATACTTCAGGATAATCTCAACAAGAAATGCACAGGGCTGGAGGAAAAATATTATAAAACCTCACTGAGAGATATAAAAGATGATGAAGAAATAGAGAGATGTGTCGTATTCTTAAATGAGAAGGTACGAGGTAGTAAAAGTACCAAACCTTTTAAATTAAACTGTAAATTTAATAGAATTCCCATGAAAATCCAACTGTGAGGGTTTTCTGAATCTTAACAATATGATTTTTTTTTTTTTTTTGAGACAGAGTCTCACTTTATTGCCCAGGCTAGAGTGAGTGCCGTGGCGTCAGCCTAGCTCACAGCAACCTCAGACTCCTGGGCTCAAGCGATCCTGCTGCCTCAGCCTCCCAAGTAGCTGGGACTACAGGCATGTGCCACCATGCCCCGCTAATTTTTTTTCTATACACATTATTGGCCAATTAATTTCTTTCTATTTATAGTAGAGACGGGGTCTCGCTCTTGCTCAGGCTGGTTTCGAACTCCTGACCTCGAGCAATCTGCCCGCCTCAGCCTCCCAGAGTGCTAGGATTACAGGCGTGAGCCACTGTGCCCGGCCTATTAACAATATGATTTTAAAGTTTTTCAAGAAGAATAAATGTATAAAATCAGTGAGAGAGAGAGAGCGAGCTCGCGAGCAGGAGTGAGACGGTGGGAGGGAGGGAGGAAGGGTGAAAGCAGAGAGGGAGGGAGCATGGGGTGGCTGCTCTCAACAAAACCAGAGCACTAAGCCAAAAGCATCTCTTATTGCCCCGAAAGAGCACCAGGATAGAATTGAAACTCAGAAACAGTCCCAGGTAGAGCGTGTCACAAAAGTGACACTTAAAATCCAATGGTACAGGGGTATAGACATGTTAATCAACTTGATGTAATCATTCCACATTGTATACACATATCAAAACATCACATTATGCCCCATAAATGTATATAATTGTAAGTTTTCGGTTAAAATATTAATAATAAATTATTCTAAAAACCAATGCTACAAAAGCACATAATTCAGTAGATGCGAGATCATTTAAGATGAAATAAACGATGCTCATGAGATGGTGCTCATGACTTGCACCAAAACAAATTCCATGCGTATGAACGATCACAGAGTCAAAGGAGAAGTTCCACAGCGCGCTACTCAGTGGTGAGCAGGTGTTTCTAGAGGATAGTTGCCGGCACGGGAAAACAGATGGGCAAAGAAGGCTACGCTGGCAGGTAGGGGCGGGACCCCAGTACGGACGAGAAGGGGCTGGTCGGGGAGGAGGGGCTGGAGGTCAGTCCTCTTCCTCTCTTAGGGGAAAGGGACCTTGTCAGGACAGAACTATTGATTGCATCTTGGTGCTTGAACAGAAACCGCCAGTGAGGGATTCCTTCTTCTCTTCTTAGAGGTGGTTTTGCTTTCTTTTTCTCCAGCTTAACGGCGGCGGCAACCCCGCGGGCCGACCGTGTGTTTCTGAGGCAATTCCTTTCTCGGTGGCTGTTGGCTTGTCAGATTTATTTGCAGCAGTAATTCATACCAGACACCCTACGCCACTGCCGCTTCCTCCCCGGCAGTTCAGGGACGTTGAGATGAATCTTCAGGGCAGCGACAGATGCTGAGGACTCTTCCTAACATGGGCAGTTTGTCCTTCGTGGGGGTCTATGGAAGCCGACGTCCCCCAAGCTCAGGCCACACCCGTGGTGGAGGAACAGATTGCCTGGCGCTTCCCGAACTGGAGTTGGATTTGAGAGGAGTCAACAGTATTTGGAGGAAATGTTATTTTTAAAGAAGAGCCGCAAATCATCTGTGCAATCTAGAGATCGGACACCTGCCTAAGACGTGCATGCTAACTTGCTCCAATACGTAGACATAAGAGAGTCACGCATGTGAATCTCCTGCACTTTTTAATTCGTGAAAATGCCAGGCAACAAAGCCCTTTGCCATTTTGGAGCCCCTCTTACGTAACTACATCCCAGGCACTATGCCAGGAGAGGCTGACGTAGACAAGCTGAGGAAACCACGACACGATTCCTGCTCCTGGGCATCCCACAGTCTACTTGGAAAAACAAATGCATGAGGAAATCACTAGAACTCCATGAGCGTGGTGAAAAGGACACTTAGGAGGGGCTATGGGGATGTGGAAGGCAGCGCTCAACCCTGCCCCGGGGGGTCAGTGAGGGAGGCAGTGGCATCTGGGCTGTCGATAGTGGTGGTCCAAGGGGCAGGCGCCTCTCCCTTGAAAGGCACAGCATGTGCGGAGACGCAGAGGTGGAAAGAGCACAGAACTCGGGAGCTGCAGGCACTCTGGCCACCTGGGTAATCTTACATCAATTTCCGGTGTCCCTTGACATGACATGAAAATCCAATTTAGCACAAGGCTGGAGCTTTTAACTAAGGATTCATGGAGCCCAGAGGGTCCTGAACAGACTCCAGGGACCCCGAAGTCCCTGAAATCAGGTATATTTTCCTGGTCCACAGTTTTCATCAGACTCTTAGGGGCCCGTCACTCCCAAAGGGCCAGGAGCCGTGCACATGTGGTTAACTCTGGCTTTGCTGGGCTGTGTCTCATGGAAGAGCTCCACAAAGAGAGAGCCACAGTCATTCCCAAGGTCAGCTTACGTTTTGGTGAAGTCGATATCTTTGGGAATAATAGTCAATCTCTTTTCACAAGTGCCATTCCATCATTCCATGCCAAGCTTAAGCTCTGGGTACTAAAAGGAAGCTCAGTCAGAAGAGGTCCCAATGGTGACTCCTTTGATGCCAGGCCCAGGGAAAGAGCCCCAGGGCAGGTGTACAGACGCAGCACCCAGCTATGAGAACCCATCTACCCTCTAAAATCACCGGTGTCTCCTGAGGCTCAACCAGCTCAGATCCTCCCTGCCAACAATAGCACCTCTGAGCACCCTCCTCTTACAGGGTTATTGTAAGGATCAAAAGAAAATACACATAGGAAAGTATTTGGGAGAGTATCGAGAGCTGCTGCAATTTCACACTATTGAGTGGCTAAAGTAAACAGGGACAGGCGGCTCTGCTGGCCCCTCTTGTGCAGTGAGCGTCCTATACACAGCTCCTTCACACTTTTCCTAAGGTCAAGGGCTGCCCAGGCAGTATGAAATGATAATAATGTCTTTATTTGTCCAATGTTTTATACTATCGATGAGTATTTTCTCAGTCAATACAACTCATCTTCATAGCCCCTACTATAGAGGGTGGACAGGCACTGTAGCATGATCACTTAAGCAAAGGAGAAGGGTTGGTTCACAAAAGAAAACATACAAGTGACCGATAAACTCATAAAAACAAAGGCTCTGCCTCCCTAGTAATCCAATACACACAAATGAAAACACGATACTATTTTTAACCTATATTGGTAAGAATAACCTTCAAAGTTAATGCTTGTTTGAAATTTTTGCAAAATTTACTGAGTGACTACTAGATCCCAAGCACCAGGCAAAGCGGGTACGGAGCTGAATCTGTCTGACCAAGTCCCTGCCCACCAGGGGCTTTTGGTCTAGGGCAGGGCTGCTTGGCTGCACACGATTGACATCACAGGGCAGGTGGTCTTTTGGCGGGGCAAAGGGAGTGTCCCGAGCACTGTAGGGCACCCAGCAGCATCCCTGGCCCCGCCCACTAGACGCCAGTAGCATCCTCTCCGGATGTTCACATCACAAAAAAAAATGTCTCCTGACATTGCAAAATCTCTCCTGGAGGACAAAATTGGCTAGTGTAGGGTTATCAAGAAAACTGGAAATTTGTACTTAGGAGCTATTTCTGAGGATAGTATGTTAACTGAAGGGCACTGTGAGATTAAAGCCTTGAACTTCTTCAGACACATCACTCCAGCAATTGAATGTCCACTAGTCCAGGGAAACCCTGAGGGATCTTGGCGCTGCTGGGCTTTGAATGCAGAAGCTAGCCTTGCTAGAAACGCTAACCCACGTCTGCACCATCCAGGATATAGAGTTCAATATGCACTTTATTTATAGGGTAGGAATTCCAAACTGACAGGAACATCACAGTCAAATTTGGGCCGGGGGAAACTGGTCTGTAGGGACACTTTCATAAGCAAAGTTACACAAAACGGTCACAGTACATAGACACACCAGATGAAGATAAAATCAAAATTAAAAATTATAAGCCACATGAGGAAAAGTGGCATAATAAGAAAGAACCAGTATATATAACGATGCGAAGTGATCTTTCCAAGAACTTGGAGAAATGGAAGAATCCAAAAGGAATTAAAGAACTAAAATAAGCTATTGTGAAAGAACAACATACTCTGAAAGAAAGGGATGGTGGGTTTAATAAAAAGAACCAAATAGAACATCTAAAAATGAAACAAAAATACAATCACTAGTATCCAAAACTCAAGAGAGATTAGATATAACTGGATAGCAGAGCTGAGTAAATCACTAGTAGGGCAACAGAGAAAGTTACAAAATGGAAAATATGACAAGAAAGTAAGTAAGAGGTTATAGACAATGGAACAAGAAGGTCCAGTGTGAATTCAAAACAAGTAGAGGAGAAGACAGCAGAGATGGAAGAGAGGTGACCTGATACAGCAAAACCATTGTGAATCTTCCGAAACTGAGGATAGAAAGAAATTCTCTGATGGAAACATACGAGATCTATCTATTCTTAGATGCATCACAGTGAAATGAAGATTACAAACGACAAAGAGAAAACCTTAAAAGCAGCCAGGGGAACAAGTAATTCTCTTCAAAGGAACAATAATGAGAATAGTGAACAAACTTCTCAGCAGTAATAAAGAACACATAAGAATGGAATATACCTTTATAGGCTGTGAGGGAAAAAAATCTAAAATTCTACATTCAAATAAACTATTGTTCAAAAGTGAAGACAAAATTGAGACATTTTTCAGATAAAGATTGAAAAAAATTACCACTCACAGATCCAGAGTGAAAGTATCATTAAAAGAAATTCTTGACTAATAAGACACACGAAGCAAAGATTGAAAGTTATGAGACAGCTGTAATCAAACTATCAGTAAAGATGTGGCGAATTAAATATTCATTGATTACAAAAATAATAGTCACGACTGCTACTTTAGGGAGGTTAAAAAATAAGGTAAAAGTGAAGTACTAAAAGCAATGTAGCTTAAAGATAGATTGGGCAATCAAATTTGATGACTTCAATGCCTTCATGTTTTTTGGTGGGGAGAGTAAAAACGTGCATTAACATTAGAGTTAACAATTTAGAGTTCATTAAATCCAGTGTTGGAAACTGAGGTTGGCTGTGAAAAGAACTGTGATGGGATGTGGACCTTTCACACCAGTGCAGGGAAATAAAGGGAATAAACTTTGATCGATTATTCAGCCTGCAATAGAAGACTGAAAAGAAGAGAAAAAAATATTTTTTTTAGAAGACAACAAATGAGAAACACAAACAACACTGTAGAACTAAACCCAAATTCGTCAGTAATCACAGTAAATATAAATGGGTAAAATACTGCAGTTAGAAGACAGAAGTGTTGAGATAGGATCTATGCATCTGCATGCTGGCTAAAAGAGCTATGATAGTATCAAAAAAGGTGAAAATGAGAAGCAGAAAGGTGCCAGAAATTTGACCCAGGATGCAAACGAATTGGGGCAGAGCCAGAAGGAGCTCACCCGCACAACCTCGTCAGCAAAGCCACAGCCACCCAGTCCTGCAAGGGGTCCTCGACACGCTCACACACGCAGTGACCCGCTCTGAGAAACTGAGTCTGAAAGTCCCTGGTGAACTCCAGGGTCTGTTTAGAAAGGACGAATCAAGCTGGTTTCAAAACAAAGCCCAAGTCACCTACACCCCAAACACGGGGAGGGTCCAGCCCAGCTGCCGGCGCAGACGCATAAATCATGCCAAACATTCGCAAAAATAAAACTTCATGAAACAAACAAGGTGCCAGGAAAATACATGCCCCGATGGGACACGGTGGGGTTCGTGGGTGCTGACGGGTGGCTCCTGCAATCCACACGGATGAACAGGTGAGGACAACGCAGACAAGCGAGGGAAGAGGGTGCAGGGCGCCGGCCGCTCAGTCATCAGCAAGTGGGTCTGCGTCACATAAAATGCACGTTCTCCACCTGGGGATAGAAAAATAGATCCTCGGAACAGGGTAGCGCAGGAGGTACCTGGGACCCTGACGTGGATGGAAAGGAGGTATGAACAGAACTGTGAACCGGCAGTGACCAGACGGATCGTTCAGCAACGAGGCAGAGGCACCAAGCCAGCCCCAGGGAGACACCAAATTAGGTTCCTACCTCCTGCACAAACAGACTCCAGTGGATTTAAGGGGAAAAGACTAAAAGGGAAACCACAACTTTGAGGACAAGAATATAATAAATCACCCTGGCATTTCCTGGGTGATCGCCAGTTGCCAGGCTCTCTTTTGAGGACATTACATGGATTAATTCTGTTAAATCTTCAAAACAATCCAACAGAGTGGATACGACTGTTATCTCCATTTTGTAAACGAGAAACCCCAGTCCGGAGGGAGACCTTTCCCAAGCCACAGAGCCACCAGACCAGCGCTCCCAGTTCACAGCAGGCGGCTGTGCCACGATGCACGGGACTGTCTCGGCGGCCTTGCAACAGGCGAGTTCCTGAAACACACCCACGGCACAAACCCCAGGAAGGAAAGACTGATGGATTTGACTATTTTGAAGATTAACATTTTTCTTTGACAAAAGACACCATTGAATGGTAAGTTGCAGTCTAAAAGAAAATATGCCTTCGCAGTGCATATAACTGGCAAAGAAACCTTATCTCTGGAATATATAGTCCTATAAAACAATAAGAGAAACGCGCGCAAGCCAATAGAAGAAAAATCGGCACGTTCGTTGCAGAGGCAGAGGGGAGAGCAAGTGGGTTCCAGCTTTGCAGGGGGAGTCACAAGAGAGGGTGACGCTCTGGGCTCGTGACAGGACAGGACCCCTCCCCCGCCCCATCAGACGGGTGGGGGAGGGGAGGATTCCGGATCCCCCAGCATCAGTGGCTCAGAGCACAGCGGCTCTTTCATCCCAATCCCAGTTCAGTACATGTGGCAGTTTGATCCCCTTGGGTAATTTCTAGAAAATTCTGTTTTCTCATCTACCAAATGTGGGTGATAACAGGAGTATCTATCTCATGGCGTTAATTGGAATATTGAACATATATGAGAGACTGACAGCACATTGCCCGGCACAGAGTAGGCTACCAACAAGGGGCAGCTGTGATGATAGCACAGTGTTTGTTATGATAATTATATTTCTACTTCTAGAATAAATCTTGAATCCATGCACTGTCTCTCTAACTCCATCATCTTAGTCTAGGCCACCATCATTTCCAGCCACTGGGACAATCTCCAAATGGTTGCTGGCTTCCACTCTGCCCCCTCTAAGACAGTCTGGATACGACAGCAGGAGGAATGCGCCTGTCACACAAATTAGGTTGCTTCTTCCTTTGCTTAAAACCCTCCAATGACTTTTCCACTGTCCATCCCAAGGCCCTCCCTCTGGGCTGCATGGCCTTTGCCATCTGGCTGCTGCCCACTGTCCTTCCAGACCACTAAGCCATAATCGACCTCTTTCAGCCCCTGAAAATTAATATGTCCTGCCCTGCCCCAGGGCCTTTGCACAGACTGCTCCTGCTGCTTGGAGTGCTCTCTGCGTGCGAGTGTCCATCATCCTGGAACACCTGCCTCCTCCTCACCCTTTGGGGCTTCTCAGAGACTCATTGTCCCTGACGGCCATCTCCAATGCACCCTGGTCCCAGCCACCTCACTCGTGCCACCCTTTCTATTTCACTCCTCACACTGAACTGTGAGAGTATCCCGTGTATGCAGCCATTCTCTTTTCCACCGTTTCTACCAACAGACTGGAAGCCCGATGAGGAAGAGGACTGTGCCTCTGCCCTGCATCACCGTGTCTCTGGTTCCTGGCATCGTAATTGCTCTTGCCATAAAGGAGGAGGACAGGCGGGATGGAGGATCACACAGGTCACACTGGGGAGATGCAGGTAGGAGGGAGACCAGGTGATTAACAGGCTGCAGCTTGACTGCACAAAGTGAATCTTTCTCTGTCTGCTGTAATTGAACTCAGCTTTTATCTCAACCACTAGACTTCCTGGGGAGGGACCCTTGGTCTACTGCCTGTGGATCTACTCAGTTTAATCCACCCATTCTTCAATCAAAGGTGGGTAGTTTTTATGTCACCCACTAGTCCTATTTGGGCAAAGAACCTTGCATTGCTTCACCGTCTCTTCCTCCACGGAGGGGTCAATGGGCTCCACCTCCACGGACCACGACCACGGGGAGGCCGTGGTCTACGGCCACCTGCTGCTCAGGTCCCAGCAGCCTCTGCAGCGCCAGACCCATCTCTCTGTCTCCCTGGTGTGGCACTGGCTCCAGATGCCTGTGGTCCCTGCCACAGCCGCCCTCTACCCTCCTCGCCAGCCCTGAAGAGGTCCTGGTCCCTGCCCTCTCAGCCTTTCACAGCCCGCCCCGCCTGCAAGGCTGGGAGAAACTCCGGAACATTCTTCAAGCCTCACGCTGGTCACAGGGACCTGGGAGCCTACTCAGGTTCTCTTTGGGACCAGCCAGCCCCTGAGGTCCTGGAGTTCCACTCCAGAGGCAGGAAACCAGCCCCCTCCTTCTAGAATCCCCCTCACCCTTTCTGAGCAAGTACCTAAGCCTAGTGTCCTCCCTTCGCCTCTCTCCACACCTTACGTCCCCTTGCCCTTCTCACCTGGCCCCCCACCCCCCAGGTAGGGGCAAGCACTCAAGTTCACCTTAACTCTCTGCTCAGGACCTCTGCACTGAGCTTTGTGCAAAGCACAAATCCTTTATTTTGTTTTCCTCGCTCATATAAAACCTAGCTTTCACAAGCCAAAAGCACCTGCCTGTTGCTTTTCTGTGGGCTTACAAACCTCAAAGACAGCACCGCGCAGATTCCCAAGGCGGCCGCACTAATCTCCACTCCCGTCACCGCATGTGGAGGTTCCAGTTGCCCCCATCCTCATCAGCTCGTCCAGTTTGTCTGTCCTTGTTGTAGCCGTTGGCGGAGACGCAGGAGAATGGCTTGTGGTTTTAACGTGCGTTTCCAATCGAACATCTTCGTCCATGATGTGGCTGCTCATGTCTTTTGTTGACTTCCCCATGGGAGTCTCAATCTTTTTCTCATTAATTTGCAAGAGCTTCTGCTTGGCATCCTCTCCTAAAACTGAACATGTGCGTGCCCTGTGACCACGGACGCCACTCTTAGTCACATGCCCACCAGAAATGCGTGCCCCTATTCACGGAAGACAGGCACAAAAATGTCCTCAGCAGGGACTGATGATCTCCGGCCTGGAGACCCCCCACGGTGAGGCCGGCCCCAGCAGTGCGGGAAATTCAGCCGCCGTAAGCCCACGAGGGGGAGCGCTGTGCAGTGATGAGGATGACAGAACTGCAGGTGCATACAACACGAGTCCTCTCACAGACACGGTGCAGGTGAAAGAGGCCAGGCGATGAAACAGCACATTCTGCGGGATGCCACTGTGCAAAGTTCAGCAAACCAGGCAGCGCTAACCTAGGACTGGAGTCAGGATAGTGGTTAATTCCAGGTTAGGGAGAGGGCACAGGTGCCGGGTGGAAGAGGAAGGAGAAGGGTGCTGCCCCTGTTCTGCTGGTAAATTTGGGCGCTGGTGACACGTGGACTGTTCACTTTGTGGAAATTCACTGAGCCGAGACCTTCTGACGTGTGCACTTTCTGTATGTGAGTGACACTTGTAAAAATTTAAAAACCGTAAAGCCTAGTGAAGCCAGGCTCATTGCAGGCTCTCTTTCAGAAGGAAGGTGCCCGAGAGGGGAAGAGCCAGTGCCACGGGGAACAGTTAGGAGCGGTGAGGAATGGAAAGCCACAGGGGCGGGGGGATGCATTTTGAACCATCTCCTCCACGCAGGTCGCCAAAGCATCTCGGCCACGGCGAGGTCATCAGCTGGGGGGCAACTTTGCCCGCCTTCCCCAGGGCCATTTGGCAATATTGAAGATGTGTTTGGCCGTCACAGCTGGGGGGTGCTGCTGGCCCCTGGGGGTAGGGGCGGGGGCTGCAGGGAAGTGTGTTAATTTGCGCGGGACGGCCCTGCACACGAGTCACCCTCCCCAAGTCGTCGGCAGCGCTGAGGCTGGGAAGCCAGGGTCGGCTCAGCACCTGTTCCACTGGTGGGGACACTGGCGGGAGATCAATGCCTGAGACCCCACGGATGAGGAGCGGCTGCCACACACAAGCCACGGTCCCCGACCGTCGGCCCCTGGTCCTCCTGCTGCCTTGGCTCGTGGCCGGCCCTGGAGCCAGGACCCAATTTCCAGATTCGAAATGTCCAAATGATAAGTTTTAAAATGCTGCAGCCTCCCCACCCCACCCCCCGCTTCCCTGGCAGTTCACGTGAAGTCAGGAACCCCCACCCCACTAAGAAATCAGACAAGGGCACATTCTCAAGAGCAAAGAAATGCCTGGCTTTGTTGTTATTGCTTTAGGTTTTATAGAGAACTTGTGAGGAGAATGTGACCAGCCAGAAGACATCCCAGGAAGCTAGCGGTGTTAAGGCACCGTGCCAGGCGGACCCGGGTGGGATAAGATGCTCAGGAAGTGGAACGTTTCTGCGGGTGGTGTAGACAGGTCCAGAGTCATTTTTCTTCATCATCTGGTTATGTCTTCCAGGAGCGAGGTGGGGGTTGGGGAAAACCTTTCTTTGAAGCTATTTATCTTCTTTCACCTGGAAGATCCCACGTTTTGTAGCTGTGAAGCCTAAATACATCATTACAAACTTTCAGCAAGAAACTTTCTGAAAATAGTAGTCTTAGGATTGGTTAATCTGTACATTCAAATGGAGCGAAGCTTCCAATGAGGACTATTTTCATCCAAGCAGTCAGGGCAGATGGATTCACAGGCCAGCTACACATGTCCTGAAGTTCCGACCTATTGCTTTCCCCAGACTTCTGTCTTCCTAGCTTGAAACATCGGCATTTAAATGTATACAGAATCCTCCCAATATTAAATACATCCGACCCAAACTATTGTCTCAGCCCCTCGTTTGTAGGGGGCAGCCGGGCTCTCTGGGGAGGCAGTGAGAGACGAAGAATTGCACCCGGGCTCTTGCCCACGCAACCTTAAAGACCTGAGAGTGCAGATAGGTGCGCAGACCCACGCAACAGAACAGGGAACACAGAAATGAGCACATGCACTGGCAGCAAACTGCTCTCTCACAGAGGCACTGAGAACACACACTGTGGAAAGCACAGTCTCTTCGATACACAGTGCTGGGAAACTGGATATCCACATGTAGAACCATGAAGCTAGATCCCTCTCTCCCACTATACATGAAAATCAACTCAAAATAGATTAAAGCCATAAATGTAAGGCCCAGAACAATAAAACTACTAGACGAAATCATAGAATAAATGCTTTGTGACATTCGCCTGGGCAAGGAATTTTTGGATAAGACATCAAAGCACAGGAAAGAAAGAAATAAACAAAAAAAAAATAGGTGCATGGGATTACATCAAACTGGAACCTTCTGCACAGCAAGGAACACGCTCAGTGGAGTGAAGAGAAAACCTGAAAGATGGGAGAAAATATTTGCAAACTGTGCACCTGACAAGGAGTTGATGTCCAGAATACACAAGAAACTCAAACATGGCAATAGGAAAAAAAAAAAAAGACTCTGATTTAAAAATCGGTGAAAAAAATATGAATAGACATTTCTCGAAAGAAGATACACAAATGGCCACCTGCTCACCAGGGAAATGCAAATCAAAACTACAATGAGATAGCACCCCAGCCCAGTTAGAATGACTATTACCAAAAAGACAGAAACAAATGCTGGCATGGATGTGAGAAAGGGGACCCTGGAACACTGTCGGTGGGAAGGTAAATTAGTGCAGCCACTATGGAAAATAGTTTGGAGTTTCCTCGAAATACCAAACAATAGAAAGACCATATGATCCAGCAACCCCACTGCTGGGCATATATCCGAAGGAAATAAAATCAATATGTCAAAAGGACGTCTGCTCTCCCATGTCCACTGTAGCACTATTCACGGTAGCCAAGATGCGGAATCAGCCAACGCGTCCGTCAGCAGATGAACGGATAAAGAAAACGTGGTCCATATGTACACAATGGAGTCCTACTCGGCCATGAAAAAGAGTGGAACCCTGCCATCTGCTGCAACACGGGTGAACCCGCGGGACATTATGTTAAGTGAAATGAGCCAGGCACAGAAAGACAAATGCCGGATGACCTCATGTAGATGCGGAATATAAAGAAGTCAATGTCACGCAAGTAGAGAGTAGGATCGTAGTTACCAGCCTGGGGAGGGGGCAGTGAGATTGGTCCAGGGGCACGAAGTTACCTCTAAATAGGAGTAAGTTCTGGCGACCTGTCACACGGTGGGATGACCATGGTTAGCAATATCAGTGCTGTGTGTTTCCAAACAGCTGGAAGAGAGGACTGTGAATGTTTTCACCACAAAAATACGAAAAATGTATGAGGAGACAGTTATGCTAAACACCCTGGTTTGATTATTAGTGTACAGGTATCTGAACATCACACCATCCTCCCTAAGTCTTGTGTCCTCAATGCAGTGCCCAGATCTTAGCCCTTTCACCCAGAAATACCAGAAAGTCCAACTAACCTTAATAAAAAAAAAAGGGGGATTCCTTTTACCTACATGACAAGAATTCTGGGATAGTGATTGCTGGAATCATTTGAAAGGTCTAATGATATCAGGGCGAGGTCTCCACAGTTTCCCGTGGTTTTGGCTTCATGGGCACAAAGTGGTTGCCGCAGCTCCAGATACCATAGATGCTCAGGATGAGAAGGATACAGAAAGGAAAGCATCTGAAGACCGTCGGCCTTCTGTATCCGTGGCTCCTGCATCCCTGGATTCAACCAACTGCACCTCAAAAATATTTTTTTTAAAAATTGAGTCTGTACAGATTCTTTTTTCTTGTCATTATCACCTAAACAATACAGTATAACAACCATTTATGTAGCATTTATATTGCGTCAGGTATTAAAAGTAATCTAGAGATGATTTAAAGCATACGGAGGATGTGCACAGGTTGTATGCACCATTTTACATCAGGAGTTTGAGCCTGCACAGATGTAGGGATCTGCAGGGGTTCCTGGGCCCACCCCCCACGGGGCTGAAGGACGACTCCATGTCCTCCCTAAAGCCGGGGCTTTCCCGGCACCTCCCAGAACACTTGTACTTATAAATGGCCACTCCTACAGGCTTGGACATCAGAAAGCAGGTATTTCACTTTCTGGCCTCTGACGAGGGAATAGAAAGGGAGAAAGAGGTTAGGAACGGGCGTAAGATTAGCCAACCTGAACCACCTGCCTCAGTTCCCCTTCCACAACTCAAGTCAGTTGGGCAAACAGAACCGTGGCCTGCTCCAGGCCGGGTGGGGCTGACCTCGCACACCTGCGGGCTGTCCTGCTCGCTGGGAAGCCGGGGCTACAGACTCCAGCGGCGGGTCCCGTACTTCACTTAGGGAGCTTCCCAGAAACGCCTGTGCCCAGACCCCAGCTGGAAGCTATGAGATCAGAACTCTGGAAACAGGGCCCAGGCATGTGTATTTGGATGGACTTTTTTGTGCCATATTTTTTTAAAAGGTAAAATACAATAAAATTCAAACAATATGGAAAGTTTTCCCCCAAATGCTTATTTCCTTTCTTTGGGCTCCTTTGTACCAGTTCCCTGTGGATTCTTCCAGAAATAGTCTGCACATATACAACCCTGTGCGTGTGTCTCTCTCTGCATGTCAACAAAGGGAAGCAGAGGGTACTCTCACTGCACTTGGTGTCAGCACTTAATTATGTATCTAGAACATCATCCCACATCAGCCTACAAAGATTCATTTCCTCCTTTTTCCTGACTGCATAGTAGAGACTCCATCTCTTGTAAGCGTTCCGCAGGCAACTGAGGATCAGCCAGGTGGGACTGATGGGCCGGCTGGGATTGCCAGTGGGTCGGGCAGCCCTGACAGCCGTCTATGTGAGCTGAGGACACACGCCAGCCCTGCACCAAGCCCTTGGCCCACATTCACTCATGGGACCCTCCCTGTAACCCCAGAAGGTGGGATTATTCTTCGACCTCATTTTACAGAGGAGACACTGCGGCACAAGGAGATTAAGTCACTTTCCCCACCCGGCCACACTGTCGCAGACAAGGACTCACCCCAGGAGCTTGGACTCGGAATCACATCTTCACTTTGCTCAGCTTGGTGTGCCGCCCCGAACGGCCGTCCCAGGGTTCGCCATGGAGCTAAGCAGCTGATTCTGGGTGCTCTGCGGAGAATAAGATGCCAGGAAACTGGTGTGCGGGGGACGGGGAGAGCCATGTGCAGCTCCATCCTTCTCTCCCTGCAGCGTCCGCCCCTCCCTACGAAATGTGGCAACCACGACTCAGCTGGCGGTGTGCTAACGTGCAAAATCAGCGGGGGCTTTTGCATGGATGCACGGGATGAGGACTCATCCAGCAGCTCGGAAAGAGCAGAGCTTCAGAATCTACGGCGAGGCAGCGCTCGTTTTCTCTTCCAGGGCAAAGATGGTGACCGCTCCCCTCCCTGTACGCCCTAGAGCGCGGCACAGGGCAGGAACTCACGGACTGTTCGTGATACCGATGTAATTCCTAAAGAGGTCATGATTCCCTCCAATGCACCTCAAAACCACGGCTGCAAATGATAGACTTAAACTGCCTTTGGTCCACTCTGCAAAGCACCGCACCAGGCACAGGGGCAGATGACAAGCATGTGGCCCTGGTGAGGGAGGCGGATGTGACGGTAGAACGTGGCAAGCACCACAGCAAACGTGCAGAGGACACTGGACAGCACGGACCAGGAGGGATCTGGGGGGCACCCATCTCCCACTGGACCCACGGGACTTCGGGTTCCCCCAAAGCCCGGGCCGGCCCATGCTCCTCACTGCAGTGTCCCGGGGCCTGGCACCTGAGCCCCGACCGAGGACAGCGGGCTGGTAAGGACTTGCCGAGTGCACGAAGGACGATGACCGGGCGGTGGTTGCCAAAGCGACTTTACGTGCCTCGAGTCACTGGATCTCCCGACCGCCCTGCCCGAAGGAGATACGACAGCTCTGCCCGCAACCTGCGCCGCCGTCCCCGCGTCTGTGGAAGGTGGATAATCACAGCGCCTTCCTCCTGGGCTTGTTGTAAGGATTAACTGGGCTAATCCGTAGCAAGTGCTTAACGGAGGCGGAGAAGGAGCGCGTGCTAAGCAAACGTTGGCCGCGGCTGCGCTGGCTGGTCTCCTGCACTTCGCACACGAGCAAGCGGGGGCTTGAAGGGGCCGAGGTTTCCCCACGTGTGCGTGCATTTGTGCAGCTCTCGGACCTTTGTCGGCCCAGGTCCGGCCCCTCCCTGCTCCCGGCAGCACGCTGCCCGGCCCCGGCTCCCACTGGGCCCTGAGACCAGGCGAAGGCAGGCGCCACCTCCTGTCGTCCGAGACACTGAGCTGAGACACGCGAGACAGTCTATCACCCCCCGTGCCCGGCGCATAGTAGGCCCCCCGTGCCCGGCGCATAGTAGGCGCTTGGCAACCACACGTGAACTGAAGCAAAGCTCATTTCAGAAGCCACCTGGAGGATAATTTCATTTCTCTAACTGAATCCCGCCATCTCGGTATTTTAAATTCTTTCCCCTTACTCGTTCGTGAAAGTCGAGCAGGTGAGAGAATCCATTTATACAGTTAAATAAGAACTCCATTTAATCGTGCTCTCCTCTGCTGATTTTAAAGGCTGATATAAAAGTTGTAGATTTCCCAAACTCAATGCTCATTTTTGAATATTGATTACGTGCCCAGTGCTGGGAACATGCAATCTCCAGCACTCTAGCTCTGTGCTCTCAGGGACTCACAGCAAACGACAGGGAAGGAGCGGGGACACACCAGGGGCTCACGGCGCAGCGACGTGAGGGTGGAGAGGGACGCCCAGGTGACGCCGTCACCGGGGCGTCGAGTAAGGCCTCAGAGGAATGGCTCCGGCAGAAGAGAGTCTTGAAGGGCGATTAGGGTTTGCCAGGTGACCCGACAGGGGAAACACCCCATGAAATAAAAGGAGCATCTGCAGAACCCAGACTCCCCAAACCACACGGCATGCTCAAGTGACCAGAGTGGCCAGAGAGAGAAACAGGTGAACACACCTGGTCACCACTCCCAGGCCCCTGGCAGGCATTACTGATCAATTACCGCTCCTGGGCCCCTGGCAGGCATTACTGATCAATCGCTGCTCCTGAGCCCCTGGCAGGCGTTACTGATGGAACAATCTTGGCCCTTGGACCTCGGAACCCTGCTCTGGGGGCAGGGGGCTGGAGCCACCACCACAGAGCAGGGCCAAGAGACCAGGAGAGGAAGCAAAGCCAGGCTGGGGATTAGGGTGCCGGGAGCCATGGCTGCTCTCTAGGGGGAGCGCGCAGCCTCCTCACTGCTTTGGACACCCTCTCTGGTACCAATGGAGAGAGTGGATGGGGAGAAGGGGTGGTGGAGGCGAAGTGGGGAGGGCAGCCGGAGAGCGGCTCCTAGGAGCTGGACGTCCGGATGACAGCTGTGAGGAAGGCTCACCACAGGGGCGGAGGCTGGACCAGGAGACACCGCACGGGGGCAGAGGGGAGGATCCGATCCCGGTGGGTGAAGGCAGGAGACTCGGATGACTGGAAGGCCTGCACCAAGACGGGGACCCGGAGCGGGGCCTGGAACCTCTGCTTCCCGGCGCTGGAGGCCGAGCAGAGCGGCCCCGTCCGGGAACCCAGATGTTGGCGTCTGACAGGCCCGGGCGCAGACCGAGCCCCACTGACCCCCAGCTGCCCCGCCCAGGGCCTGTCGCCCACCCGCAGGGCGCAGGAAGCAAGGGCAGGATCGCTGGGCGTGTGAGCCCAGGCTTGAAGCCGGCGCCTGGGTTCAGACGCTCTCTGTGACCCCTCAAAGCTGTCCGCGGTTCCCAGGGTGGAGCACGGAAGGGCCACGGCTGCCAGCAGTGGATGAGAAGACCCACGGGAAGCCACGTGGCGAGAATAAGAAACAGGGTCTGTATCGTTTCCCGCCTTCCGCTCCTCCTGCGTCGTCACCAGGCTTCCTCCAAGGTCGCAGCCTGGGCACACGGCCCCGCGGCTCCCTGCTTTGCTGACGCGCCTCCCAAGCCGTGAGTTTCCTTCTGGCTGAGATTCAACACTGGCTGGCCGTCCTGTGCCTTGACCTCCTGGCTCCCGACGCCACTTAGCTCTTGAACTCTGGCCGCGAGGGGGAATGACCTGAGGCCTTTGCTCTTTGGCCCCTGCCCAGGGACCTCCAGTAGAGCCAGCTCCCCTGCCGAGCCCAGGATCACTGCTGCTCCGCTTCTAGCAGGACACCAGGAGCCAGGTCAAGTCTCCAAGCCCCCACCATCATCACCACCGTCATCACCGCTTGGCACTGAACGAGGTCTGCGATGCAGCCCCACCCAGGGACACGCGGTGCCTGCCCAGCACCTCGCAGCCACGTCAGTGCTGCAGACGCCCAGCTCCCCCACCCCCACCCTTTAACATCTCTCCCATCGTCTTGTGATTCGTGTTAAAGACACACAGAGAGGTCCCCATCGTGTTTTCACGGTCCCGGGAGCTGGCTTTGCATGCGTGTACAGCAGAGCTGCAGCAACAGACACGCGCTCTGCCCAGCGAACGAGCCACACTCAAGGCAGCGTGCCAACTTTTAATGGCATCAGTAATTCATGCCCACCGCTGTGCCCACGGCAGTCTTCCCTCCTAGAGACACCTGGAAAAACGGTGGCCTGTCTGGGGAGCGCTCTTGCCCGGTTTTTATCACTCCTAAATTACTCATCATCCTGCCACGGATGCACTGGTGTCGTGGCATCCCGCCACCTCTTGTGCTGAGAGGACCACGCCGTGTCCGCCACGTCCGGAAGGCCGCAGGAGGCGGAAATCTCTGACTGCCGAGGACGCCTGCCAGGCCCTGGCTGCCTGCGCTGGCACACCAGCGAGCTGGGGCCTCCACGCTGTGAGTCAGGAACCTGGAGCTCATGTCAGGGTGGAAGGGGCACCCGGCCGTGCACGTGGCCTACTGTGCGCTGCACTTCCTGCCTTTGCTTTGTGTTTGCCGCTCACGTTCCAGGCACGCTCTGAACTGTTCCCATCCCGGAAGACAAAGTCCAGGCAGCCCGGCGGCCGACAGCTCTCACTTTATTCCCCGAATTCCGCCCGGGTGCAGAGGCCCCTGGCTCCTTGCCAACGTGGATCTGTCGCCAAACACCCCAAACACTCAGGGCTACGACCTAGAAGCCCCTGCCTGCGGCGAGTTCCTAAGGGAGGACGCTGTCCTCCCACAAGACACGCGTGGCTGTCCCGACATGCCACCGCCCCTGGAAACCAAGCGCCGGAGCACACGGGACACAGCGGCAAAAGGCCGTCTGCACGACCGTCACGCGCTCCTCTGTTTCTCCGTGTGTCCCCTTTGGATCAAGAGGTTTTGGGTTTTGTTTTCTCGGGAGGAAAAAGAGAATGGAGGGGGAAAAAAAAATACTGAGCTAAAACCTAAATTATTTCTTTTCTTGTCTCCCGAAATGCGCTCACTGGATGCGAATTGTTGGAAGCTCTCAAAGACTTATTTTCAAAGGGTGAATTTCTAAAGATTTCAAAAAAGATGGTCAAATATAATCTTTCCTTTCTTCCTTCCGAGGAAGCGTGGATCACAAAGTTATCTGAGTTTTACAGCCAGGAAGGTGAGGAGACGTGGATTTGGGCGGTCTCGGCATAAACATAAACATGCCCCCGCCCGCTTTGTGTGTGCAGCTTCATTTCTTTTTTTTTTTTTTTCTTTCTTTCTTTCTTTTTTTTTTTTTTAATAATTATTAATACTCCTCTTTCCCCAGGCGTGAGGGACAGGAAAGCGAGGCAACAGCGCCACCTGTGGGAGACGCTGCGCAGCGCAGGTGGGACCTGGCCACCCTGCGGTTCAGCCCAATCCAGGACATTCAGAGCTGGGGGATCCCCAATGCCGACACCCCAGCACCCACACACTCCCCCCCCGGAACATGGGATGCACTCGTCAGTCATCTGAAGAATAAATGGTCGCTGTCACATTGGAGGCAGTTTCAGCGAGATCTATCAGGTTTCCCATTGTCCATTCCCTTTAATCTAGCGATGATTCCAATGCCAGGGGTTCATCCTGTATCAATAGCAGCTCGTGTGCAGGGATAAAAGTCCAAGAGGAACATTCACTACAGTGTCCATTAAGTAGTGGAATGTAAGAGCAATCCAAACACGTATCAGCAGGGACTGGTTAAATAAATCAGGGCAGGGAAGCCCGTGCAGACCTTACCAAGAATCAGGCAGCTGAGCAAGTAAGGAAGCTGCTTAAAATTCTACAATAAAACTTTACCTTACAAAAGCAACTTTGCCAACGTTATGTAGAATGCAGTCTTTTTGTAAAAATATTTGTTCATACAAAGTATGACTTAAAACTGCACTGTTAGCACACACACACACACACACACACACACACGCACACACAGTATCTGGAAGAATATATTCCAAACCGTGATGCTCCAAACACTGACTATCTTAGGGCTGGGGGTTAATGAGGGCATTTTACTTTCTATTCTGCACATGTATGTGTTATTTGAATTGCTTCGCACACATGTACTAATTCTGGATTTATCATACATGTTGCTTGAGGACACACTCAAGTAATCCTCAGAGTATCTCCGGAAGGTGAATTTTTCCAGTCCTTGCACGTCTGAAAGTGTCTCCATTTTCCTCTTGCACTTGAACACTATTTTAGCTGAGCACAAGATTCTATGTGCAAATCAGCTTCCCTCAGAACGGCGAGGAGATGCTCCTATTGTCTCCTAGCAGCTGACATTGGCAATGAGAAGTCCAAAGCCAGCCTGAAGTTTGCGCCTTCCCTCGAAACCTCATTTCTCTTTCTGGGAGCTTTTGGAAACCCTGCTCATCCTTGATTTTCTGAAATTTCAGCACAACGTGCCCGGGGCCAGTCTGTCTTCATTTCTCCTCCTCCAGTGCGCTGAGTCCTTTCAACACGATGACTCATGTCTTTTTGCAACGCAGTGAAATTTTCAGATTTCCTTTTTTTTTCCATTCCCTTCTTCTCTACTTTCCCTCTTTTCTCCCCTCCCAGAGTTCTTTAACTAGACATCAATCTTGAGGGTCCATCCTCTATGTCTCTTAACTTTTCTCCCATCTACCTTACACATTTTTCTCGAATTCTGGAAGAATTCCTCGAGCTTTAGCCATGTCCATACCACTACTCAGCCCAGGCGTTGAGCTCAATACAACATTTCCAGAATCCCATTTTTAACTTATTAACCCTCTGATGTGTGTACATGCCTATTTGCCATCTCTACTCGATCCTCTCCGACGTGCCTGGTTATAGTTGCTCCTTTTTTTAAATTTATTTATTTATTTTTTTGGTTTCCTGGTTTGTCCCTGTTCCGTTAAGTTTTAGTTCTTCGGTATGATGCGTTTGGAGTTACACGTGCTGGAGGGTGATTTTCTCAAACGTCTGCTGACGTGTGATTATTTGCTGATGTTTACGTGTTGAACACCCTGGTTTCCCGCCTGGCCACCTCCTGTAACTGAGGGAAGGGCCGGCTGCTGAGGGTGACAGACCTAGTTTTCTGGGTGTGGGAGCCCCTCCCCACTGTCCATTCCAGGTCACCAACTCTCTGGGCTTGTGGCCTCAGACCCGCCACCAGCCACTTTGGCCACAGGCAAATGCCGCTCCTTTCTGACACAACAGGAAAGCTGGGAAGAGCCTCCTCACCTGATTAAGACCCTTAATTGATCTCCTAGGCAAAGCCCTGGAACCTCCACCTCCACCCTCCTGCCTCCGCGACCTTCAACTCTGGACTCCTTTCTTACCTTCTCAGCTCCCTTTGCCTGTGCTGGCTCCAGTTTCGTTTCTCTGAAGGGCCGATTCTATTTGCTTTCTAACTTGCAAGATCTTCTGACCCTCTGCTGTTGCTTGATCTTGTTTGGATTATTTTTAAAAAACTATTTTGGTCTTTCCATGTGAACGGGGATGGGATTTAACAAGTAAGAAAAATAAATATTAATAACATTCCGGTGGTCCAACAGCTTCCCCGATGTAGGGAAGGCCAGGAACTGTATGAAGCCGCCGATGCTGACTGCAAAGTGTACACTGGGGTCGGCTCCCCCACACGGAATGAAATGGCATACACCGCCCTGTCTGTGGCATTATGCAGTGAACTTATGCTTCCTGATATTATTGAATTTGGAGAAATAAATTACTCTAAGTAAATTGAAATGTTAAATGTCAGGTCACCAGCACCTTGTTTTATATCAAACTTAGCAATCACTCTTCACTTGTCAAAGGAAAGATATACTCCAAATGGATCAATTAATATTTTTCCTCTTTTTCCTTTTCTTCCTCTTCTCCACCAATAAATTTTAATTAGGAACATCTGGTTCCTAAGTTTATAAAACTTTACTGAATAAACAAAGTACTTAAAAACCTAAGAGGTCTTTTTTGTTTGTTTGTTTTCTTTTTCTGTTATTACTGCCCAAAATATCTTTCACATTAAAGCTGAAAGTTGGGCTTGGTTGCCGTCCTGGAGAGCTCTGCATGGGAGGTCTTTCAGATTGCTTATTTAGTCTTCTCTCACATTCGGTGTTCTTCAAATGGCACAGGGAAGCTCGCAGAGAGAAAGCACGCCTTCAATTTCACAGAATATTTTTCCTGGGTCGTCCTGACCTAGCCTTCCTCTTCAGCGTCTTTGTGCTCAGGGCGGACGTCAGCTGTTGAGATGGAAACGAAGACGCCGATGCCGCTCACTCTTTCTCTGGCCGTTTGTGCCCAAGCCCAGGAGGACACCGAGCAATTGTCTTGATGAGCCGTTGAAAATAGGAGGTGAGCAGTCCACACAGGCCTTCTGGCGCAGATGCTGGAGGGGTGTCACCTGGATGTCAAATCGAAATGCCGGTTCCAAGGTGCCGTTCGCGCCCTGGCAACCTGAGCCTGGGAGAGGCGCCTTCCCGGGGTGCTGGCCGGCACAGACAGCAAATCAAGTCCGTCTCCCTGTTTGCACGCTGGGCCCTCCCCAGCCTGGCTCACCAGCAGGCAGCAGGACCGCTCAGAATGTGAGCCAGATCCCCTGCCACCCAGCCCAACACCCCACGGCGGCTCCCATCGTTGCCCTTACCCTCCATCCAAAGTTCCCCCAATGCTGAGGAGGCCCCCCGAGCTCACCCCTCTGGGCCGCAGCCACGCTGCCTCCTGCTGCCCTGGACACGGTCCTGCGATTCCTGCCAGGCCTCTGCCCGCGCTGGGCCTTCTGCTTGGAATGCTTTCCCTCCGGCTTTGCACAGCATGACTTCCCCACTCCCAGGGGTCTGCACGCCCCTGCCTCCCCTGCGGGCCCCTCCCCAGCCACCCCGAGGTCACAGGAAAGCCCAAGGATCCGTCTCCCTTGCCTGCCCTGTGTGTCCTCATGGGACTGTGCACTCTGGCATCACAGACGTGTTGTCGCGTGCTGTCTCCCACCACCGAGTGTGAGTTCCCTGAGAACAGGCCTGTGCTGTGTCTCACCTGCAGGCCCCACGTCTGGGACCCAGGCTGGCAATGACCAGGGGCTCAGTGAATACGAGTGAATAAGCACATCCTTCTGCGATTTTTAAGGAAATAAAAAAGGCACTGTCTCATAACTGTTAAGCAAATGTAACTTCCAAATGATCCATTTAGCATAAAAATATGGCAAAAGGATTCCTCAGAGAGTTAGACATAGAGTTAGCGTATGGTACAACTATTCCCTCCCCAGGTATATAACTGTAAGAATTGAAGGCAGGGATTCAAACAGACGCCTGCACAGCAATATTCATAGCTGCGCTGTTCACAGTGGTGGCCCAAGGTGCAAAAGCCCCAAATGCCCATCCATAGGCAAATGGATAAACAAAATGTGTATATATAATGGAATATTATTCAGCCCTAAAAGCGAATGAAATTCAGATATATGCTGCAGCAAGGATGAACCTTGAAGACCTGACACTAAGTGACATAAGACAGACATGAAAAGACAAATATTGTGTGATTCCTCTTACGTGCGGCACCTAGAACAGACACAGTCACAGGGACAGAAACTAGGACAGAGGATACCAGAGGCTGTGGGGAGGGAGAAAACGGTGTTAGTGCTTAGTGGATGCAGAACTTCTGCTTGGGGTAATGAGAACATTCTGGAAATGGATAGTGATTCTGATTGTACAACATTGCGAATGTACTTAATGAAATATATATTTTATATAAATATATATAGTCTCAAAAGGAAATGGTAAAGCAGCTACTCTATTTGCCTTGATTTTATGAAATTAGATGAATTTGTCCTGAGATTTTTTTATTAGATGAATCAGCTCTGGTAAGTCTTTTACCATCTGTTTAACTTAACATCCTAACAAAATCCTGATTTAAGATTCTTTATTGGTTTTACAAAAATGAGCTCTGATAATTATGTGCATAAGCCAGTGATGCCTGGTTTATTATGCAAGCAAGAAAAAAAAATACGTCAGATGCTGAATTCTTATTTTTCCCAATGTCATTTGTGAATATTACTTAAAGTTTTTACCCATATATTACTTCTGTTCCCTCAAGATTAAAAAAAAAATCACTTCTACAAATGTTTGTCAAAATTGGGAGCACTTTAACAAATAGCTCTCAAATATAGTACCTTCTAACATGTCATTAAATATTCTCCTTTGAATATAATTTAGACCTTTTCAGCTACATCGGGAAAGTCTCTAATATATTTCCATAAATTACAATAAATAATGTCCTGTTAACTTCTGGGGGGTTTTCAGCTAATGTGTGATGTGAGCAATTCAAGCTCAGCTCTCTGGTCTCCCCGGGTGTCCCGGTTCTTCATCCCAGCCGTGCTCATTAGGGACAGAAGCCAGCTCCACCGGGGATGTTTCAAAGAATTCCAAACCTGTGTGTTTTCGTGATCATTCTGGGTAGGAAGGAGGTGGGGGAGGAAGGCTTGAAAGCCCGATTTACTGTGGCTCAGGGTCTGGGTCGCCTTTGTAAAACCTCCTCCGGGTAATTGCAAAGCCATTTGCATCAACAGGTTCTCAATAAACGCCATCTGAATGAACCCCAGGGTTTTGCAAAGGCTGGTCCTCCCTTCATTGATGGTGGGAGAGGGATTGTGGATGGTACAAGGACAAACACTTCTTTAATGGTCATGCGTTTTTTTGAAATGAATTTATGACAAGTGACATCGATTTTCCACAGATGATGAGGATACAAAATTTCCTTTTAAAATAAATATACTTAAAAATGTTAAATGTTTATATTTAAGGAAAGAAGCAAATAATCCACCTGCAGAATGGAATCTGGAAACAGGAGTCCACAGGGCGGTGCACAAATGTCTGAGCTGTGGGTAGCAGGAAACTATCAAGTGTTCCTCCTTTGCCATCAGCGCCCAGAGGCTGGGAGGGCAGGCGAGGGGGCATGCCCTGCAGGCGCGGGAACCTGCACGGCGCCCTGAGAGGCTGGTGCTGGCGGGTTGGAAGAAGGAGAGGTTGGAGCCAATACTCGGGGCCCGGAGGTTGTGCAGGAATGACACCCAAACAGGAAGGACCCTCTTCTCCCTCCAGCCCTGCAGTCTCCTACTTGCGCCCAGGACCCGAAGGAGAAGCGTAGCTCGCAGGCCCCCACCGCACGGCAAATCCACGTGCGGAAGGGTGGGCTGGGAGCAAAGACCAAAGCTGCACACCACGCACACTGGCTGGAGGTGCACCCGGCTCTGTATGCAATGGCCCCACTTCTCTCCCCTGCCAGGCAACCCACGACAGACCCTCACTCCCACCTAAATCCCCCACTCCAGCCTTCCAGCTCTTCCGTGGGCTCCTTTAGTACATGGAGCTGGGCCCGCTAGTTCCTCCCTGCTCCAGGGTCGCTGGGTCCACGCCGTCTTGCCCACAGAACTTTAGGCTCCCTTGCCTTGCTGGGGGAGGCCTTCTCCTTGCTCAAGGTTGCCAAGCCACCAAGCAAAGCTCCCAGCCTGGAGTAAGCCATCCTGCACAAGCCACTGGAAGTTAACACAACGTAAACCTTCCAGACGTAGAGGGCAATTTCTGCATGGCAGCAGGTGTTCTAGAACTCGCACCCCTGGCGTCTGGTTAGTTCCAGACACAGGGACACCAGCCAGCCGCCCACCTTCCCAGCTGCCGAGCGTTAGCTAAGCTACTGGCCCTAGCTGTGCCTCACTTTTCACATCCGTAAAATGAGGTTAATAATGATACCACTTTGTGCTTGTTTTGTGCAGATTAAATGAGATAATCCAGGTGAAATATTTAGCACTGTGCTGGCTCATAGCGAATGCTCGCTAAATATCAGCCATTAGAAAAGAAACTGGAGTTTAAACACTCAAACGTCCCCATAACCCCTGTCTGATCATGAGAAAGAAATCAGGTGGATCTCAACAGAAGGACATTCCACAAAAGCCCTGACCAGTCCTCAAAACCTTCAAGGTTGCCGACAATAAGGACAGTCCAAGAAACTGTCACAGCCCGGAGGAGCCTCAGGAGAGACGATGACTAACAGTGTCCTGGAACAGAAAAATTAGGGGGAAAATAAGGAAATCTGAGTAAAGTTTGGACTTTAGTTAATGGTGATGTATCATTGCTGATTTATTGATTGCAGCAAATGTATCCTACCGATGTAGGTTGTTAACAACAGGGGAAACTGGGGTTGGGGTTCTCGAGAGGTTTCTGTCTTAGCAGTTTTTCTGTAAATTTATACAGTTCTAAAATTAAATTGTTTATCAAACAACAAAAGAGATAGGGGAAAAAGTCTCTGTCCCAAAGACACATGGCTGGCATACAAGGAAGCCGTGGTTTGGACCCACTTCTCGGTGATCTGGAGCCAGTGGCTCTCCCATTCCAGGCTGCTTCTAGCCTTATTATTTAAGACAATTACAAGCTGGAAGAGGAAACGCAAAGCCGGAAGAGGAAACACAAAGCCGGAAGTGGAAATGCAAAGCCGGAAGAGAAAAAGCTGGGGGATGCAGCTCTTCCAGCGGGGCTTTCTGTCTGCAGACCCGTGGAAGTGGAGCCACGGTGGCAGAGAGGAGCCTGCAGTCAGGAGACAGCGGCCCACAGGTAAGGGAGCGTTTAGAGGACAGAACGTTCTTGTCTGCAGATCACTTACGGAAATGCTCTCAGCGTGTCCTTCCTGCAGCCACAGCCCTGGGGCTTATCTGCCCAGAACAACCGTGAGCATCGGCAGCGGCATGCATGAGCCCGTCCCCACCTTTGTCAGGACAACCCAGGGGACCCCGGGGAGCTGCCTCTAACAGGGGAGCGTCCCTCTGCCCAGCAGCTCACACAGACACGCAGGACAGGAGGGCCGGGTCCGCCTGGGCTTCCAGCCTTGGACTGTGCAGATCTTGCGGGAACTCTACCCAGTTCTTCCCGGGCTCTGCGGCACCTCCTCTCCGCAAGGAGTCAACTAGCAGTAGTTCACTGTCTCAGTAGTTCACTGTCTTGCCACGTAGACGAGGTTTGCCATCACCCGTGTTCTCGAGTCACCCTTTCATTTAGTGCATTGAACAAAGTTTTATCGAGCATCGACCTCAGAGGGATCCCCACTGCGTAGGCGTAGGGGAGATTCTCAGCCTTAATGTGGTGGCACTTCTGTTCCCTCTGCGTGTGCCCTCCTCATTTCGCTTCGGGGCCCCAACCTAGTCCCCACTCTCTGACACGTGGTCTGCGTGGAGCTGACCCACGTCCCAGCTCGCATCGTGGGGATGAGCGCAGAGGTGGACACTTAACCCAGTGTGATCCGACGATGCCGCCCTCTACGTGTTCGCCAGGCGTGTGCTCTCTTCCTGGTGAGGGTGCCGGGCTGGTAGCACGTGAGCCTGGCGCCGCCGCCGGCCACCTTTTGCCATTACCTGGAGAGGGGCTGCTGGGTAGAAAGTGGCTCAGAAATGAAACCAACACAGTGAGCGAGAGACGGAACGGGGGGTGGCCTCCTGCGTGCTGTCTGGAGCCCCCGGATCTGCTTGGGCCTGCAGCCAATTAATTCCCCCCTTCCTTTTCTAGTCCAGTTTGAGCTGGGTTTTTTAACCGAAGGAATCCTGGTAAATGTGCAGTTGAGGGCGCAGTGACCACCGCTGCCCACATTGCCTTGTCTTGCTCAGAGCTCCTTGCACCGACCGGTCCCTTCATCCACCAAGTCTAGTGCTGTGTTGGGAGACCCTGTTCCTTTCTGCAAGGTAGTGAGGTTCCAGCTTTCCTGGCCTTAAGAGAACAGCAAGTTCTAGTAGGAAAATCTGCTATTGGCATCAGCACCCAGTTCTTCTTTTTTTTTTTTTTAATGGTGTGGAAGGGACCCAACTGGCAACTAAAAACCTAGGAAAAGAGCATTTCCAAAAAATAGATTCCTTGGAACAAAGGGTATATTGTCCAATAGGTTTGAGAAACACTGGGTGTCACTAAGTTGATTTTGTGCAGGGTTTCTAAGAGACCTGAATATACTGATGCATTCAACTCTGAGGGACATCAAATGGGCTTCTTATCAAACCATGGAAAAAATCTTTTTTAAACTATAGAATATTATGCAGGACTGTGTTTTTCCAAGAACCAATGCACTGAAAGTTCCTTTTACACTACATTTGCTCTTGAAAACTTCTATGCCACAGCTCTAGTGCAGTCGCTGCACCCGTGCGCCCACCAAGCCCTGCAGGAGTTCCTGGGGGGAGGGGTCTGTGGCAGGTAGGGCTGCTCCCCCCTCATTCTCTGTGGGAATTTTACTTTGAGAACAACTCCCCCTCCAAATTAGGGTATTTTATGGTGAGCAAAAGCATCCTATTTTTGGTAATTTCAAAGCCTGACAAAAATTAAAGGCAGCTGCTTCCAACAAAATATCTGGGCTGCTGTCTTTGTTGGATATAAATATGCACCCGGCATGCTCTCCCCGACAAGCTCCCGCACGCCTCACCTTGACACGGGGGTGTCAGGGACACGCACCTCCAGCCGACTGCTCCGCACAAATGTCTTTTCCTCAGGACCAAAGGAATCATTTGGAAACTCCTCATTTGAAGTCCTTTGCTTTTGAAATGTCTTTGAACTTGTTTCATCTCCTTTTACCTTTCTTTTTGACAAACTGGTACTTTCTTAAACTTTCGGAGACGCCCCAGTTTGGGGGGTAAATTCTTGGGCAATCTTTAGGGCAATTTCTGCATAAAGGGACTCTGTCTGACATGTCCAATAAGGACTCATTCATTTTCGTTGACTTTTCGGGGATTTTACTTGGCTGCAACGCAAATGGTGGCATGGAAATTAAAAGTAATAGGAAGGAAGATGGGTGATTCTGGATTTTTTTTTCTCTCTACTTTATAAAGACAGCCAAATTTAATATGCCCAAAGTTTGATAAAAAATGCTTTTATTGTTTCAATATCGCTTGTGAAAAATTGAGTTGTCCTAGGGAATGTGAGGTCTCGCTGAGAGACACAGGACTTTTATCAGATAACTTGGCAGCAGCGTCTGCACTGTTTCTTCTCTTCTGCAGCTACCACCAAAGCGCTGCCCCCTCTCTGTTATCCAATGTGGCGGCTGCGGACCACGTGCTTCTTTAGGGGAGTTGTTTGGGTTGTGGTCCCCCCAGCTTCTATCCCCCTGACCTTGTACACTGCCCCTCTGCCTTTGGGGGCGTTACCCCGCTCCCCTGTGTACAGTCTGGGGTTGGCTGTGAGTCAAGGTGCCACTGCTTAGCCAGGCGAGGGTGAGTCACCAGAACAGTCTCCGTGGGTCCTCTCTCTCCTCCTCTCTCTCTTCCTCTCCCCCACTGCGGATGTTTGGACTATTAACCCAACTGACACAGGATGAGGAACACAGCTGACCTGATTCACACCAGGAACACCGAGCTGATGTGAGCTCCCGCTGCCTGGCACCCAGACCCCAGCTCCGCCGGACCTTGTCCATCCACAGGCCTGGTTCTCTAGCCTCCTCCCCAGGCATTGCAGCCTGTGGACCACGCTCTACCTAGCTCCTCTCCTGCTCAGCCAGGGTCTGTGACCTGGGCGACCTCATTGGCTCCAAACCCATCTCACCAGATCAAAGGATCCCTTCCCACCTGAGAAGGGGCAGCTGGACGTCCTCCTAGACACCCAGGGCATCTCTCAGGGCATCCTCCTCTGTACAAAGAGGCTGCTGGTGCCCCGGGAGGGATGCCCAGGCCGGCCCCCAGCACAGGGTAGGCCAGGGGTCCTCCACTGGTGGCCCTTTGCCAGGCGAGGACGGCACAACTCCAGGTGAGGGTGTGCACTCCGGAGCGAGGCTGTCTGATTTGAATCCCAACTGTGCTCCCCACCACGATGACCTGGGGCGCGTTACCTAGCAACGCCGGGCCTCAGCTTCCTCATCTGTCACATGCAGCTAACGCTGTCATCGTATAGTCAGGGCTTGCCTTGAGGATGAACGAGTTTACATACAGAAAGTGCACAGAACCGCACTTGGCCCAAACAGTCACTCAAGAAGTCTTAGCTATTTTACTGTTAAGTTTATTGCTATTGTTATTATTATTGTTGTTAAAATATAACACTTGCACCTGCTTCGTTTAAAGACCTAATTGACTTTCGTTGGTGAGTCATGAGTCAGGCGACACCCCATCTGAAGCTTTAGCTAGGAGTTCCCGGGGCTGAGCACACGGGGTGGGCTTTAGGGGCAGAAAAAGGGCTGAAGAAATGAACAAAAAGTGTCCTGACGCTACACAGTTACTTTCCTTATAAGATTAAAACAAAGGGAACTTCCTCACCATGCTGGCTCACGCAAACTGCGCCCCTTCTGACTGGTTGCTGTAAAACTCCTGTTTTTTGGAAAAGTGGCCCGTTTTAAAGTTCAGTCTGACTATGTGGCCCGCAGCATGAGAGAACCGGTCTGGTCTGGTCTGCTCTGCTGGGCGTAGTGCAGAAGCTCTGCCTAAAAGAGCAGCCGCCGGGGCTTTTATCTAACGTCGCCATTACTCCCCTGTCCCTTCCGCCCGCAAACACCCTGGTTTGGGCTGTGGCCGCTGACCCTGCAGACCAGGCGCTGACCTGCCCTCACCCGGAGCCCATCCTCTGCGGGGACAGACTCACACAGGCCGTGAGTGTGCAGCTGGGGGAGAGGAGCCAGGTGCCACCTTCCAACGCAGGGTGACTCAGCTCTGGGGCTCTGAGGTCAAGATCCCAGACTCTGAGGCCAAACCGCCTTGGTTTCGAGCCCCAACCCTGCCACTCGCACGCCGTGGACGGAAGCGGCGTCCGTGACGTACCCTCTCTGGATGAGCCGGAGGGGGGACTAGCACAGAATAACACACACGGAGGGTTCCACAGGGACCGTGGCGCCCAGCAGGTGTTCGGTAAGTGACAGCAGATGTGCTGCCATCATCCTGGTGATCGGAAAACCTTCCCCGTGTGACCAAGCCGTGCTGTCACCACAGCCTTGAGAAGCCCACGCGCATTCAGAATAGGATCTGTTTGGTTTTAGGACGAGGAATAACTCATGTAGAGAGCAGAATGCGCAAAGTTGCTATGATCCCGGCAATACCTCCCTGTGGACAGGGCAAGACGGGATTTCACAAACAGTGGGCAAATAGCCTGAGCCGGGAACAGACACACCGGGGGTCAGAGGTTCCGGGTGTTTAATGTCACCAGGCTAAGCGGAGCACGCGGCAGCCTCTCCTGGCGGGCTCTGCCCCTCTGGCCAGAACACTCCAACGGCGAAGCTCTCTCCGCCCCTCGCAGAGGCTCCGAGTGAAACTTCCAGCATTTTCCAGAGAGATTTCTCCATAGCTGAACATCCCCGAGCAGAGCAAACCTTATTCGAATGGCACCGCCTCCCCTTAGTCATGTTAATAGACTCACCAAGGCCCCAGAAGAGCCAGGCTCAGCCTCCCTCTCTCCCCAGCTGGCCCTGCCTCTTCCCTCCCGGGAGCTCAGTGCTGACGACCCCTTTCCTAGAGGCCTGTTCTCGGGGTTTCCAAGTCCGCAGGCGGGAAGGGCTGCCCAGCTCAGCCTCCCAGTACCGCTCGTGCCTAAACGCTCATCGCCGGGTAACCTGAATCTCTTCACGTTCTAAAGAGTTACCTATAACCAAACTCAACTTTTAAAAAATACACATTTCTGCACAGAGGAACAGCACCGGCTCCCATTTATGATGCTCCGTTGTGTGGGAGCTGCACACGGGGTCCCGGTCTAAGCTTTGCACGGAGCATCTCGCTCGCTCCCAAGAGTAAACCCATGTGGAATGTTACCTACCAACAGAGAGGAGCGAACTGTCCATGCTGCAAAACCCTGGATGGATTTCAAGGGAATTAAAGCCAATCTAGTAGGTTACATGGCATAGATTCTATTTCTGTAACACTCTTGAAATACCAAGTTATAGGGACAGACAACAGGTTCGTGGTTGGCAGGGTTGGAGGGGGAGAGGGCGGTGTTGGTGGCTGTAACAGAGTGGCACGTGGGTTCCCTGTGACGATCTGCTCTCCGTCTGACGGAGTTGATGCCACGGGAATCCGCACCTGGCACAGGATTGGACGGAACTGACACACACGTGCGAGGAGTGGCGCCTTTTTCTCAACCCTTGCAAGGGCCGTGGCTGACACTCCTGCAACAAAGCACAGATGAGCAAGAGAAAAGCACCACACATTTATCTAACCTAAGTTTGACACGCCATGGGAGGCTTCAGAAACAAATACCCAAAGCTCGAGCAAAACTGTGTATTTGTGTGCTAAATCTGAAGAAGGAAGTAGATAGTTGTGGAAAAACATAATTGAACCAGAAGGATTAAGATCTAATAGTAATAAGTGGGGCAGGGGGTAGACTTCCAAAAGGGCTGTTGGTTCAGATTCTTCTCTGTGTCTCTGTAAAACAACCCCTCCCCAGGGTAGGGGGCAGGACACCTGCCACATTATACCTTCCCTGGGGTAGGGGGCGTGATACCTGCCACGTCATACCTTCTCCTGGGTAGGGGGTGGGACACCTGCCATGTCATACCTTCCCCTGGGTAGGGGGTGGGACACCTGCCATGTCATCCCTTCCCCTGGGTAGGGGGTGGGACACCTGCCATGTCATACCTTTCCCTGGGTAGGGGGCGGGACACCTGCCATGTCATACCTTCCCCTGGGTTAGAGGGCGGGACACCTGCCATGTAATCCCTTCCCCTGGGTAGGGGGTGTGACACCTGCCATGTCATACCTTTCCTGGGCTAGAGGGCGGGACACCTGCCATGTCATACCTTCCCCTGGGTAGGGGGCAGGACACCTGCCACAAAGGTGCTTCAGGCGAGAAGGGAGGAGTCAGAGACTGACCTTTCTAGGTTGTCTGTCTCCCGTGGGGGAGGGGAATTCTAGGTTCTAGGACCTGCTTCAGGGGAGGAAGATGGGGCAGGAAACAAAGGGACAGGACAAGGTCAGAGACCTTCTCGCCTCTAAAGCCACCCTGTCTCCTTGGCTCAAAAATGCTCAGCATGCCAAGGCACCACACCTGGGGGATCACATTCTGAGCCCCAAAACACACACATACCCACATACCCACATATAGATGGGCGTGTCTGCTACACAAAATACCATAGGCTGGGTGACTTCAAAACAGAAATGTATTTCTCTCACTTTTGGAGGCTGGAAGTCCAAGATCGAGGGCCAGCATGGCCGGGTCCTGGTGAGGGTTTCCTTCCAGGGTGCAGACTGCCCCTCACACAAAGGAAGGAGAGCAAGGGAGCTCTCTGGAGTCCCTTTTATTTCTTTTTTATTTTTTGGAGATAGAGTCTTGCTCTGTCACCCTGTCCAGTGTGCAGTGACATCATCACAACTCACTGCAGCCTCAAACTCCTGGGCTCAGCGATCCTCCTGCCTCAGCCTCCCAGAGTGCTAGAATTACAAGGCATGAGCCATGACACACAGCCTGGAGGCCTTTATTAAGGACACTAATCCCATTCCTAGGGCTCCACCCTCATGAACAAATTACCCCCAAATGCCCCACTTCCTAATACCACCATCTTGGGGGTTAGGATTTCAACAGATGAATTTTGAGGGTTCACAAACATTCAGTCCACAACAGGGTCCATACTACATTGGTGGCTTGTGAATAAAATTGGTTGAACGTGTCAATGTCAATGTGTCTTTGTCTTGATATTGTACTGTGGTTTTGCACGATGTTACTACTGGGAAAAGATGAATGAAGGGTATACAGGACTTCTCTGTGTCATTTCTTCCAACTGCGTGTGAATCTGCATGGCTGCGGGGGGAGCAGCAGCACACAGTATGTCTACAGGCCAGAGAGTGTCAGTCTGGACTTGCACGCCGCTGCCTGTCGCTTCTTCAACCTGGGCCTGTCACCTGCGCAGAGCAGCACACCCTCAGGTAAACGATGAGGGTGACTGTAGTGCCGATCCCAAAAGGCAGCTTTATTTTCTTTAGTTCGATTCGTTTAAGTTAATGAGAGCCAGTTTTTGTTGTTTACAACAACAAATTTAAAAAAAAAAATGTGACTAATACATAGGATATTACTTTATAATAGGAAATCAGGAGACTGAGATGATGTATGTTGTCCTCTGGCTAACAATCTAAGGGGCTAGTTTGCAGCAGGGCTAATCATGTACTGAAAACACAGAAAAACTGGATAAAATACATATGCAAAAAAAAAAAGAGCTGAATTTTACATGAGTATGTTTTGTTCAAGGTTAGGGAAAGAACTACCAAACAAAGACAGATAGCCCAAGATCCCAGAGGAAAGGAAAACATATTTAGATGAAGCCAGTAGTCTGCATTGCCTTTCACCTTGAGGTTTATCTGGTTTGCGAGCAATATGGGCAGAAAGCCGTGTAGGAAGTGGGCGCTGAGCAGAGCTGGTGGCAGCGTTAGCGGGCTGAGGGATAAAAGTTATATTTAAGGACAGCGTGGCTACCAGCACGTGTGGACCCAAGACCCTGCAGAGAAGACAAGGACAGCAACATGAGCCCAGCATTCTGCCCAGGCTTTCCCCTGGAGATATTTGCTAAATTTGTAAGTGTGGAATAGTGAAAGGCTAAGCAGAAAATTGTTCTACATGTCAGAGAAACTAAGCGTCCTTTTTCGCAGTCTCGCAGTGCTAAACTGCTAGAACTGGAGGACAGAGGTACACCTAGGCACAGGGGCAGACAGGAGGAAAAAGACCCACCTTACATAGGAGAAACCCAGTCTTCAGGTGATAAAACAAATTCTGACTGGCTTAAGTGCTCTTCCCCTAATCTAGCTGCCTGATACAAGCTAAAATAAAATAAAATTCCTCTCTGAAGGAATATAATATCACATCGAGGCTCCACACCATCATTCAATCAAAGATTCAAAAATCAGCATGCACACCATGAAATAAGACACAGAGAAAAAGACCAGAGAAATAGATCCATAGATAATCCATACTTCATAGTCATAAGGTATGGATTTTTAAATAATTGTGATTAACATATTCAAGAATATAAATACCAAAGTAAGGGATTTTAGTGCAGAACTCGAATCTATAAGACTGAAATTGGACATTCTAGAACTCAAAATGCAACAACTTAACTTGCATACTCAATAGAGGAGTGGAACAGCTGATAGATGCAGCTGAGAAGAGGATTAATAGACCGGATGATAGAATGGAACATACCCAGACCAAGTGCGAAGGGGGAAGAAAGGATAGAAAATAAATACATGTTTGTAAGGTTGAGCATACATATAACTAGAATCCCTAAAGACTGAAGTAATGAATGTGGGAAGAAGCCCTGTTTGATGAGGGAACGGCCAAGAATATTCCAAAGCTAATACAAAATATGAAACCACACATTCAAAAGTGTTATGAACCCTGAGTGGGTTAAACAAAAAGAAAACCATAGTTAGGGACATCTTGATTTAATCATTGAGACTCTAGGATAAAGAGAAATACAAGTAACCAGAAAAAAATAGAACACATTATCACAGAGAAGTAACAATAAGACTGACAAACAGAATAAATAAAAATAAAGCCACACTTAGGTTCCTAATACAAGGAGAAAGGCTGCCAGGGATATAAGGTAAGAATGACAGCCAACGTCTTGGCAGAAACGCTGGAGCCAGTAGAGAAAGCAATGACATCATCAAAGTGGACAGAGAAATAATATCCCACCTAGAATTCTATGCTCAGCAAAAATATATCAAAAGTGAAGATGAAACCACATTTCCATACTAAAAAAACAAAAAAGCAGACCTAACTAAAATATTAAAATATAGCTATAGTTATAATAAAAATGATCCCACATAGAAGCACAGAAATGAGAAACAAAAAAGTGTATAAATAATTGGGTCAAACTCAAGAATTATTGAGAGTACTGAATAATAACAATAATGCTGTCTTGTGGTGTGTGAACTATGTATAAAAATAAAACATACCAATTACACAAAAGATGAGAGGGGTTAAGTGGAGTTGAAGTGTTTAAGGTCACTGAGTGATCTGGGAAATGGTAAAAGTGCTAATTATATTAGATACACTGTAATGACTCAAGGATACATGTAATAATTTCTCATTTAGCTATTAAAATAATAGCAAAAGAATGCATAACAAGCTAGAAAGGGAAGAATATAAAATAATAAAAACACTGATTCAGATAAAAGAAAGCAAGAAAGGGGAGAATAGGAGACATAAGAAGGTAAAACATAGAAGGAATAACAAATAGTAAAATCATAGATATACACTCCAATATATTAGTGCTTGCATAAAGTAGAAAGGACTAAACAGTCTAATTAAAAAACAAAGAATGCCTGATTAGGGTTTTTAAAAATCCATGATGTAAAAGAGACACACTTTCTACATAAGGACACAGACAAGTTGAGCATTCGAGCGTCGAAAAAAATATACATGCACACAGTAATCAAAAGAATAATGGCTTACACAGTAACAGGCAAAATCAAAGAAAGAGGCATTATTAGAAATAAGGAGGAACATCTCACAGTGGTGAAAGAATCTATCAGGAAGTTGCAATGGTTTAAATTTGCATGTACCTCATTAACATATATTTAAAATATATAAAGCAAAACTTGATAGGAATAAAAGAAGAAACAGAAAATCTACAATTACTATGATAGATTTTAACAGCTCTCTGAGGAAATAATAAAATGAACAGACAAAATGCCAGGAAGGATACAGAAGAGTTGTGCACCTGATTAATAATCTTGCCCTAATTTACATGTGTAGAACACTGCACTCAACAACTGCAGAATTTGCATACTTGTAAAATATATGGAAAACATTTTACACACATACATGCACATACATGGGAGCATATGGATGAGGCATTAACATATCAGGATGTGTGGTGTGCAGCTAAGTCATGTTCAGAAGAAAATTTATGGTCTTAAATGTGCATGGAATAAAGAATAAAGCTGAAAAATCAATGGTATGATCATCAATTTTAAGAAATTATATTTGGAAAACCAAAAAATTGCAAGTAGAAGGAAAGAAAGAAAAAAGAAAAAGCTAAATACAATCAAATAGAAAACAAATGTACAAAACAGAAAATCAACAAAGCCAAAGGCTGGTGTCTTGAGAAAACTAATAAAATTGGTAAAGTCTCGCCAAGGTTGATCTAGAAAATCAGGAAGAGGAAACAAATTTCCAGTATCAATAATGTAAGAGATTACTTCATTAGAGAGCCTGCAGATGCTAAAAAAAAAAAAAAAAAGTTTTCACAGAATATAATAAATAACATTACCCTTTAGGTATAAAAATTTACAAGGAATTGATAATTTTCCAGAAAACCACAACTTTCCAAAATTGACAGAATAAGAAATAAAACATCCAAATAGTCTATATCTATTAAAGAAATTTTTAGGTCCAGAAAGTTTTACTGGTAAAAATCTTCCAAACAGTTCAGAAAGAAATAATGCCGATCTTACACAACCTCTTTTAGAGAATAGGAAAAGAGCATTTCCCAACATTTTTTAATGAGGCCAGAACAACATCAACACCAAGACCTGACAAGAACATCGTAAGAAAGGGGACATGCAGGCCAATTTGTCTCATGAACGTAGAGTGAAATCCTTATCCCAATATTGCCAATCTTTTCAGTGATGCATAAATGGAGCAAAAAAAAAATACAGTGTGGCCAAGGTATGTTTATTCTAGAAACGAAAAAGTTGGTTTAACATTTGAAAAATTCAGTGTCTTGCAATGACTTCTGGTACCGGCTATCAGGAGTTGGGCCAAATGTCACCAGGTCACCGTCTCCCGAGAGACTGCCCCCACCGCAGGCTGCCTGTGCCAGCGTGCCGGGCCCACCCTCACCCCCAACCAGCCGGCTACAAATCCGGGGGTTTTCTTGACCTCTCAGTTTTGATAAATCACTGGAGTGACTCATGGGACTCCGGAAAGTGCTGTATTTACAACTGAAGTTTTATTTTAGTGGAAGGATGTAAATTAGAACCAGCCGACAGGAGAGGTCAGGTTGGGAAATTTCTGGTCATCTTAACATCCATGGAGTTGGACGGCGTTAAGTCCTCCTGCCATGATGCATGAAGATGATCCAAGTGTTGCACCCAGGGACACTCCCTGGAGCCTCCCGCCCACGTGGCTGGCCCGGCGTCTCCAGCCCCTCCTGGAGAGTCTCATACCTGTATCCTCTGATTCCTTCAGAGGAAGGAACTGAGGTGGCATGTCCCCAAGCCCTCATCGTAAATCACGTCCTTAGCCTATCCAAAGATGCTAGCAAACAAGGACATTCCCATGGGGCACAGCATTCCGGGGACCTAGGGATCACGTTCAGCAGCTGAGGGCACAGACCAGACCTCTCTCTGGGCAAAGTTAATTCTTCACTGCACAACTCCAGTCGTAGCATGGAGGGGAAAAAAATCACATAATTATCTCAATATGTGCTTGCTGAAATTCAAAAACATTCATTATTTTAAAAAGAAATCTTAGCAAATTGGAATAAAAGAAAACTTAATCTGATCAGCAGCATCTACAAAAAAACAGAAAACTTGCATACATTTCACTTAACCATGAGATGCTGGAAACTTTCACCCAAGACGGGGAGCAAGATGATGGCAGTCATTATTCAAAATCGTACTGGAGGTCCTAACCAGGACAAAAAGCAATATATATATATATATATATATATATATATATATAATAACAATAAAGAATAAATGGCCTGTGCCAACAAAGGATTCTTGAAGGAAGGGTGAAAAGGGCTACCCTTCTTGAAATAACGGTGAATGGATGGTGAGATCATTCTTTAATTGATGGTTATTTTAAAGGCTCTAGGACCGACTTCTTGGAAATATCCACTTAGCTGGGCCTCAACCAAGACTGGTCTGCCAGAATCATCTTTGGCTCTGAGCTCATGAAACCAATGCACTAAAAATGCTGGTAAAAGTGCTTCAGTCCTTTAAAGATGGTGAAATAATAGTAAAATAAGCCTTAAAATAATGATTATTTCAAAACGTCTGCTACATACTCCTTGTTATCTAACTCTGTATCTAACACTGGTGTGTAGAAAATTGTAAATGTAGAGAATTGAAAATAATCTACACACCAATAGAATTACGAGTGGTCTTCAAAAAATTCATGAAAAAATGGGTATCATGAAAAGAATGTAGATGGATTTAAAAAAAAAAAAAAACCGCACCAAAATAACCTCGTACTAACTCTCTCTGACACGTCCGAACGGGATCTGGTGTGAGGCGCTGCAAAGGATAAGAGGTCCGTTTGCAAAGAGCCACTATCAGAGCAACACGAATCTGCTAAAACTGCAGCGAGAACAAACACCGAATGTACCACGAAGCTTGGGTGAGAGAACGCTGACATCACTGACACGTCACAAAAGCATATGGGGACAACGCCCCGAAGAAATCGGCAATTTACAAATGGAAAGCTCGCTGCCGTAAGAAGGGGCGAGAGGATGTTGAGGACGAAGCCTGCAGCAGCAGCGGAGCACCCACACCGACTTGTGAGCAAAAGGTTCACCTTGTCCATGCTCTAACTGAAGAGGGGTAATAATGACCGGCACAAACAGCAGCCAACGCCAAGACATCTCAGCTGGTTCCACTCACGCAGCTCTGACTGACAAAGTGGAGCAAACTTTCCACGAGATGGGTGCTGAGACCGCAGCGCCGCGGGAGACGGAACGAGGCTGTGCCGGGAAGACGCTGAAGACCAAGCACCATCAAAGCCACGGCCACCGGGAGGCGTCTGTGCGTGGTCCAGGCAAAGCCGAAGTGAACCCGTCAAGAGCGAGAGAGGCCAGGGCAACGGTTTTGGGGGATGCTCGCCTTGCCGTATCTTGCTCATTAAATTTCTGGAGGAACGAAGAACGGTAGCGCCTGCTTGTCACGAGCCTTCCGAGACAGTCAGCCGAAGCTTTGCCGGAAACACTCCCAGGACATCTGGCCCAGAGAGCCCTTCTCCACCACAGCAGGGCTCCTCCTCCTGCCTCGCATCAGACAAGGGCAATTCTCTGAGTGTCTCCGCGGAAAATCTCTAGGCGTCCACCTTACAGTCCTGATGGGGCTCCTTCTGACTTCTTTTGGTTTCCTAATTTTAAAAAATCTCTAAAAGGTGCCCATATTCTTCAGTTAATGATGTAGAAAAGGCTGTTCTGACATGGCTAAATCCCCCAGGGCCCTCAGCTCTTTAAGGATAGACTAACTGCTTACAAAAGGGTCTTGAATTTGATGGAGCTTATGCTGAAAAATAAAGTCTACATTTTTTATTTTTATCTTATCTATTTATTTAAGAGACAGGGTCTTGCTCTTGCTCAGGCTGGTCTCAAACTCCTGAGCTCAAGCGATCCTTCCGCATTAGCCTCCCCAGAGTGCTGGGATTACAGGCGTGAGCCACCATGCCTGGTTTATTTTTATCTTTTATTTCCATTATCCACAAGCTTTTTGAAGTCCGCCTGTATTAAGAGAATTCAGCGTCACTGTGTTACATACCTATCAATATACACTGGTAATGGCATTCTAATGCCAGTAGCAAGCAACTAGAAATTGAAATGCAACGGACTGATAATATTCACAATATCAGTAGAAATGAATACATAATATCTAAGTCTAACAAAAGACATGCAAGACTCCTACAGAGAAAAATGCAAAAAACCATAGACACAAAATTTAAAAGACCTAGATAAATGGAAGGATACATCATGTCGATGGATTATAAGATTTATTATTGGAAAGGTGTCAATTTCCCCCAAGTTGATGTATAGATTCTATGCAATCCCATCAAAATCTTGGCAGGTTTTTTTTTTTTTTTAAGAAGCTGACGAGACGATTCAAAAGTTTACATAGAAAAAGGAAAGGAAAGGATGTGTCGTGGTAGATTTGGAAAGACTCACAAAATTGGAGGACACGGGACCAAAAGCAGAGAGGCTCATGGTGAAGCCACAGCAGGTAACACAGTGTGGCATTGGTGGGGGGCCTAGACAAGGTTTCCCGACAGACCACAGCACTAGTGACACATGGGGCTGGATGATTCCTGCTTAGCCAGCTGCCCTGTGTCATGCGAGTTGTTTAGCAGCGTCCCTGGTTTCTACCCACGAGATGCCAGGAACAGCCCCTACTCACACACTGCGACAACAAAAAAAGTCTCCAGAAATTAGGAGATGTCCCCTGGTGGGGAAAAATGACTCCTGGTTGAGAACGACTGGAATAGACAAAGAGTGCCAATAAAATGGTAAATGAGAAACAACTGTGTCAATGGCTCCTTGATTTATGACAAAGGTACCGCTGCTTCACACTGTAGGCAGAGATCAATTCCAAATGTCTTGTAGATCTAAATGTGAAAGGTAAAAATTAGAGCAAAGTTTCTAGATGACAATATAAGAGGATATCTTCATGGCCTCGGGGCAGACAAAGATTCCTTAAATAGCACGCATAATAGCACACACCATAAAGGCGAAAATAGGTTATTGGATTTTATTAAAATTAAGAACTTCTGTTCAGCAAATGACACATTATGGGAGTAAAAAGGAAAGCCACAACATTAGAGAAGATATTTCTAATACAAATATCTGACAAGGACTGCTGTCCAGAATAGATAATTAACTCACTCACACAATGGGGAAACGGCAGAAAACCCGATAAAAGAAACTGGCAAAAGATTGGAGACACTTCTCAGAAGAAAATAACCAGGTGGCAATAAACATACAGAACAGGGCTCAGCCTCGGTCACTGGGGAAATGCAAATTAAAATCACAAGGAGACCTCACTCTATCTGATTAGCTAAATGAGATGCAAATGGAAAAAAAAAATGCCTAAAATGAGAAAGTGAGACCACACCTAGTGTTGGGAAGGATTTGGAACAACTGAGGCACTCCTAAGATGCTCTCGGAGTTCATATCGGTACCAACGCTTTGGCAACGCCTGCTAAAGCTGACCGCAGACTTCCCCAAGTTCTACGGCAGTAGACGCTCTGGGTGACGCACCTGGATCATTGTCTCGCCCGGGCACCAGTTCCCCAGCTTGCAGGAGTGCTGGCTGCTGAAGTCCCACAGCTTTCCCAGAGAGTGGCTCTGTCTCATGCGGAAACACCCTGCAGTGTGCAGCCCACCGGGAATAACTCACAGCCGATGCCTGGCTGATCAGAAGGTACCAAGCCTTCAAGGGGTCAGCTCCTGGGGTCAAGGGCACCAGTCCTCCTCCAGAGCTCCCCTTGGCTTCAGGCTGCCATGGACTCTGCCACCCGCCTGCACGGTGGCTAATCCTGTCCCCCCTTCCTTTGCTTCCCCACAGGGTCCTCCCACGAAACCCTTTCTCCGAATCACGGCACAGTAAGACCCCGCGCAGCCTCTGTTTGTGGGGAATGTGATCTGAGACGCCCAGCGGTGCCACCCCTAAGTGGAATTCCACTCCACATAATTGTCTCCGTGTGTGCACCTAGGGTGTCGTGGCACCACTGTTTATCACGGGCCTCCCGAGTGCCCATGGACAATATAACGCACAAGTCACGGTTTCTTCTTTACGGACCACTACGCCGCGACGAAAACGCATACACTACAACCACACCCAGCATGGTGCATCTCCCCGATGCAGGGGTGCACGAAAGACGTTGGACACAAAAGAAAGCAAACTGTGTGATTCGATTGTATATAAAGTTTCGCTATATATTAAATCCCTGATGCAAGGACTTCTGATGAGGATTGCCTTCTGAGGAGGCAGAAACTTGGAGGGGCAGGAGGCTGCTTCTGAGATGCTGGAAAGCTTCTCTTTCTTCCTTTGGGTAGATAAAGACTCATTAACTGTGCACAGTATTATTTATGCACATTTTTATAAGTGTATGTTACATGGTAATAAATACATTTTTAAAGAGAGCATACTCTTATATATTCAGTAATAAAATATACAAATTTACTGCTTGAAGCAAGTGCACTGATGATTCTTTATTGGATTTCTTTCTAGCATTTTGTGATCCCTGTGGTCTCTTTCTGCTGAAAAGGGTGTGTCTCAGCAATGTGTTCTCCACCTATGTTGGCCGCCAGCCAGGCCCAGAGGAACTGCATCCAGGTTCTTCCCAAAAGCCCAGACTTCCTGGGGCAGGCTTTTTCCATCTCAGTCATTCATCCAGTAATTACTGAACACCCACCACAAGCCAGGCACTGTTCTAGGCTCCGTGGACGCAGCAGTTAATGAGACAAGCATGACCCTGCTCCCAAGGAGCTGAAACCTCATCGAGGATTCACACCTGGAAATTATCACTCATCAGCTTACCTGGGAGGCTCTTGGAGCACAGTGGGAAACGTTTATTCAAGACACTTGTGATAAAACAATCTTTTGAGATAATATCAGTGACTTGCAGTAGAAAAGAAGGCAGAAGCTGCCGGAAGCCTGGGCTGTCCGGCGTCGTTTGCCACAGACGCCGAGCAGGCGTGCACCAGGCATCGGTTGTGAGCACCCAAGACCGGAGAGGAGCACGGCTGCTTCTGATTTCACCAGGACCTCCAAAAGTGTCTGTGCCCCCAAAGGATGGTACAGCGAACTGTAAAATGTCTGAGATTGAGTTTCCTACCAGCCTGCAGGAATATTGCCTGAGTCCTATTTAATTCAATCTTTTTAAAAATAAAGAAATAAGACATTTCTCATATTTCTAAGTTTGTGGATTCAGATCCTCTCTCACCCTAAGGCAACAACAGCAGCCACAGAATGAGAGAGAGAGGGAGAGAGGGAGAGGGGGGAGGGAGGGGAGAGAGGAAGGGAGGGGAGAGAGAGAGAGACGGAAAGAGAAAGGGGCACACACACTGCAGAGAGGGAAGCTATAGCCCAGAGAGGCTGAGGCTGCAACACAAAGCGCCAAGGGACAGAGTGAGGGTAGCTGGCAATAAATGTGGGAACTTCATGCGCCCCTCAAAGTGCTGGCTGGATCTGATGAGAGAGTGGATAGCCAGCCCTTTTTTGACCTATAAGAATCTCAATTGCATGAGGTTCAATCTAATATCACTAAGTACTAAACATGCTCTCCCATTGGTCAGCAGAGAGCTCAGGGGCATCCCCGTTGACCAACCACCTTTGGCCACATCCAAGAGTCTTCCCCCTGGCAGAGACACCTGCGCCACCCGACAAAGACTGCTCCAGGGCCAACAGGATTCCGATAGATCCCACCTGCTCCCGGCGTTTCCTGCAGACACCTCCCGATAAAACGAATGGAGTGACTCCCTCCAAATGAGCAAATGCTGCCCAGCGATGACGAACTAAGTACAGAAATGTCCCATTTCACTGCCGACGAGTGCCCTCTGAAGTGAGGCTCCGCCCAGGGCACCAGGACGTTTTGACGCCCTGCTTATACTGAGAGAATATTCTAACCAGGGAGTGGAAAACGAAACCCATTTGCACCTCCCTCTTACTGAGATGAACTCAGACATATAAAACTAAAAAGCATAGTCAACCTGGGCTATTAATTAGGAAGATCTAAACAAATCTTCTGCCCTAATTCCCTGGCAGTTGAGAAGCCGAAATGTATATTCATTAAAATTAGGTTCTTAGAGTGTCCCCTGCTGCGCTGACAGGAGGGAGACTTAGCAATACGGCATTTCCTGATACTCGAATAAAATCACTGGAACCGTGGCTTTTGCATATCTCTCTTAAGGAAGGCCTTGATGCTCATGCAATTCAAATCACCATCCAGCTGTCTGTAATTCCAGTGACAACTGTCCGCTTCACACATCCATGCGCCAGTAATCAAAGGCTGCAGCCCAGGCTAACGGACGGGAGATGTCCCTCAAAGTGGCAAGTTTACTGATTCTACACGGCAAAAGGCTTCAGACTGAATGCAAGAGGACCTCGTTAGCTGGGCATACAGGAACTCATCCCCAGCTACAAGGGTGTACGGGGAAGAAAGTGTTGTCCTGACATGAAAATATGCCCCTATAAGTGACCACACGTGACTGCGAGATCAGTCCTGTCAGATCGGTCACTGTCTCCCATCGGCCCCTAGATGGGACCGTCTAGTTGCAGGAAAACAAGCTCAGGGCTCCCACTGAGTCTGCATTATGGTGAGTTGTATAGTTACTTCATTAGCTATTACAATGTAATAATAATACAACTAAAATGCACAATAAATGTAATGCGCTCGAATCATCCCAGAACCACTCCCCTCCCACCCCGCCGGTCCATGGAAAAATCATCTTCCATGAAACCGATCCCTCGTGCCAAAAGGGTTGGGGACCGCTGGACTATATGATGAAAATTGGTTACAGTGGTCACTATAGTTTGCGTACAGCTTGGTTAACCCTCCAAATCTCATGTTGAGATTCGATTTCCAATGTCTGACCTTTTTATTTGGGGGGAAAAATGTGAGCGTCGGCAAGGCCGGCTTCACTGAGGGCAGCCTGCACAGGGTCACCAGGGCCCCCAGTTAATTTACTGCTCTGCGGTTGCCATCTTGACGTTCTTAGTAACTTCCGAACAAGGGATTCGCCTTTTTATTTTGCCATTTTGCATTTCATCCCGCAAATTACATACCCATCCTGATTGTTGGTGATTCGCGTTTGAAAACTTCTCCTGCTGCTTCTCTTTTAATCTCATTGATTGGTTTAATCAAAGAGATAAAAAGGTGAGCTATTGAAAATATTTACAATTTGCACCTGTATACCCGTGGGACTCAGAATATTCTCGGTATTCTTCAACCAAAGAAAAGTGCAAAATAAATTTTACCTTGAGGCAGACATAAGATGCAAATGCCCTCTGCGGCATCTGTGCTGGGCAGGTGGTGGTGTCCTGCCACATCTATTGCCCCTTCCCTTGGCCATAGTCCAAGCTGTGTGGTCCAGGCCTCCCCCTCTCAGGCTTGGGAGATGTGCAGCTCCGGCCCCGGCTCCTGGGGTGGGGTGTGGGACAAGCCAATCGACGCATCTCATTCCCGGGCATGCGATCTGGCTCAGCCCACCCAAGAGTCTCTCAGGACCAGGGTTTGCCCTGGCTTTCTTGGCTGGGTGTGAGGAGTGTAGCTACCTGGCCACCATGAGCAAGAGCAGGTCAGAGAATGGAACCCACTCGTCCAGGGAGCCCTGGTGAGACGGAGTCGGTTGTTGCACTACTGAAATCTCCATACGTGTTGGCAAATGGCCACGGCCCTCAGGCCCCCCAAGTGCCCTCTCTAGCAGCTGGTGGCCTCTGGGCCCCCCTGGAACTTCCCGCACCTTCCCGGGCTGCGGCAGCTGAGAGCCAGTGCTGGGGTAGCAGGGGCCCTCCTGGAGCTGCCCACACCTGGGCCTGTGAGCCTTCTGATTTAGCCTGGTTGCTAAATAGTTTAACCCTCACCTGGAGCAACAGACAGGCATGCAGCAGGGAAATGGAGGGAGGGACGCCAGTGGCCCTGGAGGGTTTGAGCCCGTGTCAGCTGGCCCCAAGGCAGAATCACAGAACAGAGCCAGCGAATCCCTGTGCTTATTATGCAGTTTGGCTTGGAATTCTGGCCAACCCAAAAGAGTTCTAACTAATGCAACCCGAGTGTCAACGTTTATGTTGTTTTTAGGTCCAATCCCCTCCTCGGAAGACGGCCGATTCCAGGTGGTAAGTCGGGAAATGTACAAGATGACCCTAACGTCACAGCAGATGCAGGTGCGGCCGCAGGCAGCCGACCCGGCGCTGCTCCCCTGGTCGAAGATAATCACAGCCAGCGAAATCCGTCAGCGACATGAGTGTGTTACGACAGTCCCCCTCTGCCTTGAAAACAAAAGGAAATGGAGAAAAACTCACGGGTCCCCTTTGAAGAAGGCAAGGAAACTAACTTATTTTGGAAATGAGGAGCTGAAGGGGAAAGATTAAGCTTTCATGCTGACCTTCCCACACAAACTATGCCTCAGGGTCACCGAAGACTCCCTGGCGAAGAGGGGCTGGAACTTCCTTTTCTCATTCTCTTGTTATTCCAAAGCAAGTTTTTCCTGCATTCTCATCATTCTCATCTCCAGTCTTTAAAAAAAAAAAAAAAAAAGGAGAGGGGGGTTCTATGTTCACATACATTGTGTGTGAATAGGATCAATTCATGACTGATGAAGAATTAAGTTTTCTCCCTCTGCATCAACACAGGGCAAAACAGCCACAGGCAAGGCAGCTGCCCTCCAGGACGGGAAGAAGCCAGAAGAATGAGCCGCCCCCCGGGCTGTGCCCTACACCCTGCCCCTAGAAAGAAGGGTTTCATCTCCCCCAGTCCTGCTGGGAGCTGGTGTTGACCTCGCCTATGCCTGAGTCTCAGAGGACCAGGAGGTCCCAGCCAGCGTCAGAAACAAAACAGCAAAAGGAGAGGAATAACGACAAAATAACACCCTGAGAATTATTCAGTAGTTTCCAGCTGCAATAGCTCTTCCTCCAGGAATGCTTAAGATTGACACTTATTTTGCTCTGGAGACGACATTCCTTATTAGGGCAGAGTGAAAAGGAAAGCAACAATGCCGAGAAAGAGGCAGAGAAGGAAAAGTCACGGCGGCGTCCACGGGCATAGAGGGTGCAATTTTTCTTTGCTTGTTCAAGAACAGCCAGGACCCTCGGACCACTCCGTGCTGGCGGGCCGGCTGTGGACCCACGTGTTTTATCTCCTCGTTACAACATCACTGCGTGCTGCTGAAAATGGCCAATTCCACAGCAGAGAATCACTCCCGGGGGACGCATCTGCCTCGCTGCTGTTGAAAACGCTTTGGAAACGGCGCTGGGCTTCTGGATGCCTCGGACCTCTGCCCAAGCGGTGACCCGGGCTGATTCTCACAGAAGGCACAGGAAGGGTGTTTTCGCTCAATCTAGTCCACATTCATGCTGCTTGATTCAAATGCTGCGCCCCTGAAGACAGGAGCTAAATATGCTCCAGCCCCTCCCGTCAACTCCCCTGGTGACTGTCTGTTGAAAGCTACCCAGCCACCACCACAGTGACAGCACCTCGGGAAGGGCTGCACTCCAGGCCGAGCGGGGCAATGACGGGCACATTTGTTTGCATCGCGTCTCCACGACACCGGGCAGGCATTTTTTTTTTTTTTTTTTTTTTGAGACAGAGTCTCGCTCTGTGGCCCAGGCTAGAGTGAGTGCCGTGGCGTCAGCCTGGCTCACAGCAACCTCATACTCCTGGGCTCAAGAGATCCTCCTGCCTCAGCCTCCCGAATAGCTGGGACTACAGGCATGCGCCACCATGCCCGGCTAATTTTTTCTATATATATTAGTTGGCCAATTAATTTCTTTCTATTTATAATAGACGGGGTCTCGCTCTTGCTCAGGCTGGTTTCAAACTCCTGACCTGGAACAGTCTGCCCGCCTCGGCCTACCAGAGTGCTAGGAGTACAGGCGTGAGCCACCGCGCCCGACCTAGGCATTTTTGATCATGCTCGTTTTACGCGTGAGGGATGGCGGCACAGAAATCAGGTAACTACCACGTCCAGAACGGAAGAGCTGTCAGAAAACAAGCCGTGTCTGCCAACCACAGAGGGCATCTGGAAGCACCCCGAGGCCACCCCCAACACGCACGCCATATGCTCGTCAACTGTAAATCCATTCAAAATATTCATTCATGCACTCACTTCACCTCGGGTAGGTGCTTCCAGCCACTGTGGATACAAAGATAAATAAAATCAGGTCCCTTCCTTATTTCAAGAAATCCACCATCCAGCTGAGAATCATTTTGAAATTGTTTTCTAAATTTGAAGAACTTTTGCACTGGGTTTACCCATATTTCGGTTTTTGTGTTTTATCTGTTTGTCTTCTCTGAGCTTGGAGGCAGAAAGATCTGCAGTCCAAGCCTGCAATTTTTTCATTGTTTTATTTCCTGTCTATTATGTTTTGGATTCAGGACCCACTTTCCTGCAAAGCCCTCCGTTTGCATCTGTGTGCTATAAATATGCAAATCCCAAACACACGGGAAGCAAGAGCTCCGCCAAACCACTCACTGGACATCCGTGTATTTCCTGGTTTCTAACTTCCCTGTTAGCCAGTTCCTCGCTGAGCAGACATTATAAAGTGGCAGATTAGCCTAGAACTGGTTTTATTTAGCCTGCGTAGTGTTTTATGTTCAGTTGAATGAGTGATTTAAAGTTAGGAGACTCTATATGAAAATGCAGATTTCTGTTGAAAAATTGGAAATTCTGGTAAGAGAACACTGGGCCACGTGCCTACGGGGCCACACGGGCCGGGGCTGAGCAGCAGTAGGGCTCGTCAGCAGGTGTGCTCCAGCCGGGCCCCTAGTCCTCCCCACTCCCTATCGTGGCCTGTCAGTAGGACCGTGTGAGCCAGTTGTCGACAAGCACTCACTTACACAGTTGCTTTCTCGTGGTGGGAGAGTAGTCCCGTACCTATGTCTTTATCCAAAGACAGAAAATAAAATTCAAACCAAAAGGGCTTCGTGGTTGTTTTATACACAGCCTGCCTTGCCCGTTGACCCGACCGCCTGGCCCCTGCAGATGTGGCTCTGACTCACGGTGTGGACAGGTCCCGTTCCACACCAGACCAACAGAAGCACATGCAACTCGAGTGTTTCCGCGGAGCATAACAGCTCCTGGCTGACACCACCCCCATATCTGACGTGCGTCAGTTACCCACAGCTGAATGACAAACCTCCCCGCTACGCTGTGGCTTTTCATTCTGTGGGCCAGCAAGTTGGGCTGCACTCAGGCAGGTGGGCCTTCGCCTGGCCTCACTGGGGCTGTGGCCAGCAGGTGGTCAGTGGCCTAAGGTACAAGCCCAGCTAGCGGCCGGCTGTCAGCTGAAGCCATGGAGGTAAGGGGCTCCACGTCTGCATCCTGTAGGGCCTGCTCAGGCCTTTCATTGTGCTAGTGGGTGCAGACTTCCCACGGTAACTCGAGAGGGCTGCCGTAGCAGAATATTAATGCCATAGACCGGGTGGCTCAGACAATGGAAATTTATGTTCTCACAGTTCTGGATGCTGGACATCCAAGATCAAGGTGCCACCAGGGCTGGTTTCTGGGGAGGCCTCTCTTCCTGGCTTGCCGACGGCCGCCTTCTCCCTGTGTCCTCACACGGCCTCTTCTCTGGGACAGTGTGAAGAGGGAGCAGTCTGGTGTCCTCCTCTTCTTACAAGGACACCAGTCCTATCAGATTAGGGCCCCGCCCTTATGACTCCATTTAATCTTAATTACGTCTGTAGAGGCCCTATCTCCAAATGCAGTCGCCTTGGGAGTTAGGGCTCCAACCTGTGAATTTCAGGATGGCACAATTAGTCCACAACAGTTCCCAAGAGCAACCAGAGGACAAGCCCCTTGTGTCACCTTTGCCATTTTATCATTGGCCAAAACAAATCCTATGGCCAACCTCTGAGCCAGTGCAGAGAGGCAGGAACAAATGGGGTGGGGGGAGGGGTAGACAGGGACAATCTATTAATACCATGCCCTGGACCCGTTTTCCTGGCCTGCCATATACTTTAAATCAGGGCGCTTTAAATTGATGCCCTCAAGCTTGGGTTTACGATCAGGTAGTTCCCGTGGTTCACTGCCCAATAGCCAGTTCTGGTCAGCGGAGAATGGGGTTCCTGTCCCCTTCCAATGACTGACAGAGGGGTGAGCACAGGCCCAGAGCTGGCTGGAACGGTAATATCTGCCGGGAGTACTTATGTGAAAGGTGTCCACACTCCCAAGAAAAGGACAGAGGAAGAGAAGGTCCCTCTTCTCCTGGACACTGTTGAGTCTGATGATGCCTGAATTAGCTTCGGCCACCTTGCCTCGCCCAAAAGGATGGAGCCAACCCTTGGAGAGACAGGAGCCCAGAAAAGACGCAGGTCAAGGCTACAGAGCCCGACACCCGTGCCCGGATCACGATCTGCTTCTACGTGTCTTGTCACATCGCATTATACATATCTTTGTTGCTTGGATCCGCCTGGGTCACTGTGCTCTTGTCACTTACAGCCTGAAGCAACCCCAACCAAGGCAGACGCTAATCGGATGCGTCCGTCTGTGCAGAGCCGTGGAGAGCACGCGCATTCCTCGGGGGTCCTGGGTTCCACTCTCTTGTTGGCGGTGTGGACTTGGGCGCCCCTGTCTCGGCTTCTCCTCCGCAAAAGCAGAAAATGTCTATCCTGTGAGCCCCAAGCACGGGTTTATGATCAGATGACATAATGCATGGGGAAACATTTCAAACTGCATAAACTGTCAAACCGATGTAAAGAAAAGAGAAAACACCATCCTGAGGATGAAAGGATTGGCAGCTAATAGCTAGAATTATGTCACATCAACAATCCATCCATTTAGTCAAGTCAGTGAGAGGACTGTCAAGCGTGTTGACTGTTACAGAGTCCAAAATAACCACGTACTCCACAACAGACCTCCACCTATGATTAGCCTTTCAATTAAATAATGACAGTCTGAGCAGTCCTGAGTGCCCAGAGTGGCCAAAGGCCGAGGACGGGGGTGGAACCAGGTCTGCACCAGTTAGGACGGCTTCCACTGCAAGGAGCCGGCACTCAGCTTGCCCTGCCTTAGAAAATAGTGGAATTTCTCGGCTCAGCTCTGAGGAGTCTGGCAGTGGGACATCAAGCTGAAGGCGTCAGGGGAAGTGTGATCCAGTGGCTCAGTGACGCGGCAAAACCCCAGCCGCCCACCGCTCTGCTCGCTGCCTTTCTCAGTATTGGCCTTGCACCCGCTAACGTCCAAGGGGTGGGTCATGGCCGGAGACATCCCTGAGTAAGAGCACACGTTTGGTCACTGCACTTGGCTGTGGGAGGAGCATGGGCTTGCTCGATGAAAACGTTTAAAGCGTGTCCCAATTCCGGCACCCCTGCTTCAAGATTCCTTCATATATATTGGGAACTTAAAACCTGGGCGGAACCCTGGGCTCCCTCAGCCGTGGGGAAGCCCTCTTTATCCTGATGCAACCGAGGCACAGTCCTGACCCCACCTGCCTGGAAACTCTCTCTGGAACGCGGCTTGTCTTCACCTTCACAAACACACATTTGGAAACCTGCATTTGTGGCGCCGGGCTGAAATACCCCAGCATCAGACCCCCTCCTCCACCGCATACACACATACACATATATAAATCAAAACATACGTGTATGTAATATAGAGAGACATAGAAATCTGTGTGCTTGAGGTGGTAGCAACAGGGACCAGCTCTAAATACCTCCCGCTGAGATTTGAGGATGTACGTAGAAGAAGGAAAACCTCGTTTACATTAATTTACTGTCACCCGCAGTGGTGGGATGCTCCTTAGAAGCTGGCATCCATAAAAACTTTTAAATTGGCCCAGGTCTGCGAATCCTTCTAATGAGTCCTTGCCCCACGCCGGCCACAGATGTTAAGGCAACCAACGGTCCTCACACCGGTATAAATATTTCTGTGCTAATTCCCGTGGTGAAGGTTGACAGGAGCCTGGTGTAACGGCGAAGCCATGTGTGCGGACCAGGGGAGGCCAAGCACTAACAAGCGTGAGACACTTCCCCAGGGCTTTGAACAACCGTGGTCTGGCCCTTCTTAACCCAGTTGAATATGTATTCCTGAACGTAAGCCAAACACCAAATGGGAATCACATCAGACATGCAGAGACATTAGCGGACCTCAGTCCCCAGTCAAGCAGAAAGAAACAGCAATCAATTAAACTCCCCTCCAATCAGTGCAGGAGTTTATGTTGTCTGACACCGTACATTCTCACAGTACACAGTGCAAGACGACACAAACACGCCCACCTCGGAGATCGACACCTACACACCCCTTAGCAATGAGGAGCCTTGGGACAAAATCCTAATATCGAATTTTATTTTTATTCTGTCCATTCCATCAGTAGCTCTAGGAATGAAACTCCATGTATTAAAAACCCGACATTTCACTGTTTAAGGCTTTCCCCCCATTTCTTTGAATTATTACGATGTGTGACCTAAAATAAGCAGATCATAACCTGCTTGGCTTCAGAGTCATGTCATTCATGTATTTGTTTTTGTATCCCCAGTGCACAGAAAATCATCCTGCATGCACTTGGTGCTCAATATATGTCGGCTAAAGTTCTATGAGACTTAGGACCACCCACCTTTACAAATATTTGGCTACCTGAACCTCCTTTCTCCAGGAATCACTTAGAAACTGCCTTTCTCCACATGGCTGAGCATGTGTTTGTGGATGTATAGTCCTCATTATTTCACCAACCAGAAAGTTCTAGAAACAGCATTTTTCACATTCTCCAATCATGCTATTCTATTATGTAACCCTTGACAATGCCAAACACTAGAATAAATAAGCGCCTGTTGTATTTCCCTTTAGAGTAGGTAACCAGAGGGATTTTTACTATTCCAAAATCTCAAAGGACACCAGATTACTTTTCCATAGGACTTTCAAACCGCCAATCACTTGCCAGTAAATGAATCTGCTGATTACTGTCTTTGTATCCTCAGAGGGAAAGACGGGCAAGATCAAGGGTTAGACGCTCCCATCCCTGTCAGACTGCTCCTCTTCTAGCCCTAAACACAGACCAGCAAAGCCTCTGCCGGCATCCAGCGTCAGCCTTGCTGCCATTCCTTTAACTTGGAGATGGTCAGGCCATGCGGAGTAGGGATATAACATCAAAAATTACATAAAATCCCACGATAGACATCTGTCGTGGTTTCCTTCCTGTCCAGCATCCACTCTCCCTCTTCCAGGTTGCAGAGTCTGAGTTCCCGTCAAAGAGCTCCCTCCACCGTGTGGTGCATTTGGGGGGGGGGGGTGAACCCACAGAGCAGATAGCACCCCTCTGACCAGGGGTGTGTTCAGGGCCACACGCGTGACAGAAGCCAAGCCAACAAGAGCCTCATTGCTCTTCTCAGTGGGGTCGCTAACCTGGTAAGGTGGGCCCTGAAGCCACTGGTGGCCACCTTTACCGCCAAGTCGAGAGAGTCTGCCCAAGAATGAGCTGACACAGAAGCCACCAGAGCAGGGACAGGTTTCTGCAGATACCTCTCGTGCACCTGGGTCAACCACGCCCGTGAAGCTCGCCTCTGGCTCTTCCATTGCATGAGACAATCTATTCCCTCTTAGAAGGAGAACGAACCTGTTTTTTGAGATGGATTTTGGCCCCTTGTAACTAGAAGACTAATAACAAAAACATTATTTGCAGGGAAGTCCAGAGAAACGTCATTTAGGGAAAATAGGTGCATTAGACTTTGTAAACAAGCTAATTAGAACAGGAATTGAGTTTGGGACGTTCTAGTGCAATCTGACTTAAAGAACTCAATTTCATCTGATGTCTCGCAGTTGTAGAAGCTGTGGGGGCGTTTCTGTGCCGTCCTTCTGAAGCACCCGCACTCTGATGTGAGCCTGGTCCTATATCACACACCTGTGCTACATGAGCACTGTGTCCTCGCTCACCAACAGCGGGCCGGAGCCCTGGTCTCAGTGCCCATGAATACTTCCCAGCAAGGGCAGACAAAAGCGCTGAGGACCTTGCAGGGCAATTAGTGACTGGCCCAAGCAAATTATTCTTTGCTGCCTTTGTATAACTACTCAACTACTTAATATTTCCAGTAATTCTGAGGCTCTTTGCTCACACTGCTTCTCTATAGAACAACAAGGGATTGTTAGTTTCTCCCCTAAACTTCGCTTTCTACTAAAGCAGAAGGATCTTTGTATTTTTTTCAGGTTTTAAGCTTCCCATTGTGGTAATATGCAGCTAATGTAATATCCACTTTTTGGCTCGCCCAATGTTGGATATAAGTTGCTTGGGATCAACTTTATTTAACTCAAAGTAATTCTATTATGTTTTCAATGATGAGTTTAGAGGAAAAAAAAAAAGAAATGAAAAATATAAAATTAACCCAGGCTGCCTTATATACCCAAGAGAATTACAAAATGAAAACCCAGAATAAATGGAGTTATGGCAAGGATCAATAAAATAGAAGAACATTTTGAGCATTGAAAATAAAAAATAAAAAAATCTCATTTTGAATCTTTAAAAGGAAAGTGTCTGAGGGGCCTGAAAAATTAGTAGAAGTACAAAAGAGGCTGTTACGCATTCTGGAGAGCTTGTTTTTCCCGAAAATAATTAGCATGCATTCCTAAAATATAAGGATTTTTAAAAATGGCCCCAACACCATCATCACACACAACAAATGGCAATAATGTCGTAATATCACCAAATACGCAGTGAGTTTTAAAATGTCCCCGACTGCATGTGGTTGGCTTATTCAAGTCAGGATCCAAACAAAGCCACACCCTGCCGTTGCCCTATGTCTTTTAAATCTCGTTATCTATCTACATCTCTATCTCGTCATCTACAGGTTTTTCCTTCTCTCTTTTGCAATTGCTTTGTTTATGATCATAGTTTAAATTTTGCTGAGCACAACTCTGTGGTATCATTCAACATGTTTCTCTATCCCCCGTCTTCGGGTTCGATATTTTGGCAAGAAAATTCCGTAAGTGGTACCATGAACTTTCATCTGGAGACACGCAACGTCCGGTCAGCCCTCTTTCCCGTGATACCAGTCGTCACTGGGGACGACAGCCTGTGCGATTATTGCCATCGAGGTGGGGAACTCACGATGCCCTACTTCCATCTTTTGTCATCATTGCTGAGCTGGGACTCTCCCGTGTAAACAGCAAGCTTCCCAGATGAACCGTGTGGTTACTCTGGGCACAGTTGTAAAATTAAGGCAGGAAAAATGCTCGATTCTTTCCCTTTATTTGCTGGTTTTCAAAACTGTGCGTGGGCTCCCTACCATCCCCCAATGGGCTGTTGTTGTGGTCACCATCACCCATCTCACTCACAGATGTGTTGATTTGTTGCTGTGGCTGCTGTTCCATGTTTTACGCACGGATGTCTACACGACGGATGTGTCCCACTCACGGTTGTCATCCTTGCTGATGCTGAGTGTGCCACGTCCGGCCACAGGGACCCTATTCACCAGCTACAGAGTCCTCACAGGTGGCCCCGGGAACCCTTTCTCTTGTTTCCTTTGGTGGGAAAAGATGATCCAGGATCTTCTCATACATTTCCTGCCCCAGATCTGGACTCAGCCCTTTCTCCAAGGAGTTCCAGTTTGTTTTGGTGGGATGTGGCATTTAGCAGTCACGGTGTGTAGCACGCTGGGAGCTTCCGCTGCTGCTAATTAAGTCCTGGTTTCTGGATTTGTTCAGCTGACAGTGGTAGAAAATGTTTTAACTGAAAATACATCAGGAATCGATGGTGATATTTCCAATTCAAACTTAGGGTTGCAAGGTTTTTGTTTAAATTCTTTTACATTTTTCTCTCTTTTGCTTAAGCTGAAGATACTATGTATTGATGATATTAACATAATTTATTTGATTTCACCTATAATTCACCTACTTAAGTAGCTTCCAAACAATAATACCAATTTTATTAACAAAAGAATTGATGAAAATAACATTTCTTTGATGTTCTGTTCATCCTTGACATGTATTTCACTAAGACATACAGCCAAATTATTGTTTTTTATAGTAACTTAAATTAATTCCTTTCTGTGTGGGTTAATCCAACAACTCAGTGCCTGGGTTTGTTTCCTTTTGCTTTTGGATTTTGAAGAAAGGTCACATTAAAAGGAAAATCTCACCAAACTGAATATAAAACATATTTAACATTTTTAAATGTTTCTAGTCAATTGAATACTTGGATGTTGTCACAAAAGATTGGATCACAGTTACGTAAGACTTTATAATTGCTTTATTCACCCCAGAATGTACCATAAATCTCTCTCAATGTCACCAAAATATTTCTAAATCGTTATTTTAGGACCTTCATAGTATTCTGTCATTTAGATAAGATAAAGCTCTCTCAGCTAATCCTCTATGGTCAACCATTTAGTTGTTTATAATTTTTTGCAATTTTAAACAACACTGTGGTGAACATCCTTGAGACTAAATATGCTCACACATTCCCAAATTACTGCTTTATGGTACATTCCCACAAATATATTTACTGAGCCAAAAGAATAAAAGAATCACCTTAAGATGTTTGCCTCATGCAGCTAAAGTGTTCCCCTGAAGTACTGGGGAGTTCCCACATCCCTGAACTTTCACCACCACTGGGCATTATAATTCATTTTTTAGTTTGTCTAATTTGAAAGGTTAATATAGCATGTGATTATTGATTATGCAGACATTATTTTTAGATTGCTATAGGTATTCATTTATGCACGCTTTCATCCAACAAAAATGTAACTCAGGCCATACCAGTTGCCACACCTGTGCTGTGTCCTGTGGGCGCAGCACTGACCCAAATCCCCCCTCACGGAACTCAGAGTCCAGAGAACAATGACATTCGAGTAGGTAAGCTACGAATGATAAATGCAAAGCATCACAAAGGTGCACAATAGGGACACCAAGCTAGATGAGAGGGGTCGGGGGAAATGTGGAGGTTTGCACTGAGACCAAAAATATGACTTAGCCATAACTAGGAGATGAGAAAGTGATGCAAAGGTAGAACAACCCAAAGAATGAAAACCGCATGTGCAAAGGCTCTGGGGTATGGCTCATGTTCTTTTTACTACGCAAATAAATGGCCCACTCATGAAGGTAGATCCAGAAATCCAGCGACTCATCTCCTGCATGTCCGTTCCATGCAGGACCCAGTTCGTGTGAAACACTCATGCTGTTATAAGGGATAAAAAAGAGATGGAGCAAGACTTCAGCATCTTGTGTCAGACTCCTCTCCTGCACGAACTTCCACGTCTCCATCGTCTTTGCCTACATAAGCAACAAGTGCTGCTTCATCATCCCCTAACATTCTCCCAGCCAAACCATGTGACCATGGTGATTTATAACAGCAGTACATCCAGGACAGATTAGAAAGAGAAATCTTTGTAATTATAAAGGCTTGCTGTTATTTAAATATTTACCAACATTAAACACCAAAGGGCTGTGCAAATGATCCAGGGATTCATATTGTTCTAAGCTAATATTCTTTGTACAATATTATGCAAATTGCATAAACCTTATTTTGTTGTTGTTGCTGCAAGCAGTGTATCCCAAGGCAGCCATTCACTAAGTTGAAGCAGATAAAGTTTTAATAATAAATAGTGATGATAAATAAGTCACAAAGTTTGTGCAATGCTAATGTACTCACTCACCCTAGGGTAGTTTATTAGATAAACAAGCAACATTTCCTGTTTGCTTTTGCTCAAGTGGCGTCCCTTTCCTGGAAATGTTTGCACAATAAATTATTTCAACCCATTAGGTGTTAACGAACAAATCATATTCACTTGCAATCTGTCGTGAATTGCTGAGAATTGAGATTTAAACACTGAAATTATACATTAATTTCACTTTACAACAACAAAGCTGGTTAAGAGAAATTAAACTTGGCTGAAATGGGAACAAAACAGTATGTCTGATGTTGAATATTTTAAGCCTGCAAAGGAGGCTGAAAATTGTTTCATTAATATTCAGAACATTGGGTGTTCATGACAACGAGAAAATGCAAATAACAACGCCATGCCTTGGGAATACCCATTAGCAGCAAGGCGTCTGTGCAGTCGGCGCCTGTGCCCCGAAGATGCCAGGGCCGGTTCAGCATGGGTCGGGGCTCCACGCACCTGTGCGGTGGTCTGGAACGGGCCGACCTCCCTCTTGGCATCCGCAGGGCAGAATTGATTCCACGCACCAAGGTGTCAGCTGTCCGTGCTCATAACAACCTGCTTCCATTTGGTGATTAGAAAATATCTTGGAAAATGCACGCAACAGCAAATAGCTGGAAACAACCTAAGTGTGCATCAGAGGGCAGAGGGCTTAGAGAAAATGCCGTCCATCTGTACGATGAAGGCGTCCACGGCTACGGATTCAAACCATATGGTCTGAAACTGATTTCCAATTTTTTTTAAATTTCTAGTATGAAATTTATTGAAGAATACCATACTTACAAAAATGCATACAGATCACATGTGATGATGAATTTTCACAAAGTTTACACACTGGGTAGCAAACACCCATATCAAGTAGGAGAACACTACCAGCATTCACCTGGGGTCTCCCCACATCAGTGACCCCATCCTCACTTCTGACATCACAGATAAGTGCTCAAGCCATCTTCTCTTTCACAACTAGACTTTTGCAGTCAAGATGATGTCTGTGAGACTTATATCCACATTGTCACTTGCAGCTGGTGTAGTTCGTTCTCAACATTCTCATTAATGTTCTGTTTTATAAATACTCTGCAATTTATTTCCTTGTTTTCTTGTTGATGAATATTTGGGTCCTTTCCAGTTTTCGCTGTTACAACAGTGGTTCTTGAAACCTTCTTTTACATGTCTCTGTTGAAAGTAAAAATACGTTTTTCAAAGCAAACATAGTCCGGTACAGATTGGGATGTTCTGGTATGTTCCTTGACATGAAAAAGATATGGCGCTATAGGTACATGCTACAAATACACATACCCCACATACATTCAATAACGGTAAGTGCAGAGAATATGTCCAAAGTATATAAAAATATTAGCCACATATGCCTTTAGGAAGAATGTTTAAGATACAGGGAGCACCTCACTTTTCATTGTTTGTATGTCTGTACTATTTTAAATTTTACAAGGGCACAGATTAAGTTTTCAATATAAAGTTACTTAATCGAATGGAGGAAAATGTAATGAATTAAAAGTAATTTAGGACACAGGAGAGCCCAGATGGCTGACTGGAGACATTGCTTTTCGGATCATCCCAGCTGGAAGGTAGACTATTGCACTGAGGAAAGCAGAGAGCAGTTGCAGCTCAAGTGTGGGTCACAGGGAGAGACAACAGAGACGTCTGAAGACCCAACCAAAAAAGCTGCAAAGCTGAGAAAGAATAAGATAGAGAAAAGTAGACAATGGTGCGGTCTAAACCCAGAATGGCTTGGAGCCCAGGGAAAGGGTAAGGGGGCTTCTCCTACCCCACATAGGTGCCTTACGTGAGCATTTGCACATAAAACATTTCGGAGGTGCTTCCACCTTCCATGATCCCAGGCACAGAGGCTGAATAGGAATAGCAGGGTGAATCCACAGGAGTTTGAGTGTTCAAATGAGATACTATTCAGTAGAGTGCCATGAGAGTACCTGCTGTCTTACGCCTAGACACAAAGAAACAACAAAAACAGTGCAGGAAATGAATGAAAAATGTATTAAGGAAATAGAATTATTTAAAAAAAAAACTTCTAGAAATAAAAAATTAATTCAAGGAAATGCAAAACAGAATGGAAAGCCTTAAAAATAGGCTAGATCAGGCAGAAGAAAGAATCTCAGAGCTTGGAGACAACACCTTTGAGTTAAATAAGTTAGTCAAAGAGAAAGAACTAAGAAATATGAGAAACAAACAAAACCTACAAGAAATATGGGATAATGTAAAGAGTCCCAACATAAAAATCATAGGTGTCCCTGAAAATGAATAAGAAAATACACAAGGGTTGGAAAACCTATTTGAGGGAGTAATTGAGGGAAATTTTCCTGGCCTTGCTAGAAATTTATGTTCAAATACAAGAAGCTCAAATGACTCCCAGGAGATTTATCACAAGGAGGCAAACACCATGATACATAGTCATCAACTGGACAAAGTAAACATGAAAGAGGCACTCCTGTGAACCATAAAGTGAAAGCATCAGGTAACTTACAAAGGAAAACCCATGAGACTAACTGCAGACTTCTCCACTGAGACCTTACAAGCCAAAAGGGATTGGGAACCCGTTCTCATTCTTCTCAAACAGAAGAGTGGCAAGTCTAGGATTTTGTATCCTTCGTAACTAAGTTCCTTATATGAGGGAGAAATAAAGACCTTCTCTGACAAGCAAAGACTGAGGGAATTTATCAAGACCAGACCTGCCCTGTAGGAAGCACTCAGAACTGCATTATACATGGATCAGAACAATAGACGCCCACCAGCGTAAAACCACCCAAAAACTAAAGATCAGAGCCCAGATACCACAATGCTTCAAAAAGTAAAACAAAACAATTAAGTTCTACTCAACAGGATGATGAAAAATCCACCCAACCTATCAATTCTTTCCACCCAACCTATCAATGTGAATGGCTTGAACTCCCCACTGAGGAGACATAGACTGGCTGAATGGATGAAAAAAATACAAGCCAAATATCTGCTGTTTCCGGGAAATGCATCTACCTTCAAGGACTCATTCAGACTCCAGGTGAAAGGATGGAAAACAACATTTCATGTAAATGGAAACCAAAAGAAAACTGGGGTAGCCATTCTCATAATCAGATAACATCCACTTCAATCAGCAAAAATAAAAAAAGATAAAGATGGTCATCATATAATGGTGAAGGGAACAATTCAACAAGAAAATGTAACAACCCTAAATATCTATGTGCCAAACATAGGTGCACCCAGATTCATAAAGCAAATCCTACTTGATCTAAACAAAATGACAGATAGCAACATGATAGTAGTCAGGGACTTCAACACCCAAATGATAGAATGGGACAGATCCTCCAAGCATAAAATAAGCATAGAAATAATGGGCTTAATCAGAACTCTAGGACAAATGGGCCTACCAGACATTTACAGAATAGTCTACCCCCAAATGACAGAAAAATGTTCTTATCAACATTCTCTAAGATTGATCACATCCTAGGCCACAAAACTTGTCTCAACAGATTTAAAAAATAGAAATTATACCACGTATCTTCTCAGAACACAGTGGAATAAAATTAGAAATTAATTCCAACAGAAACATTCTACTCTATACAAAGTCACGGGAATTAAACAACCTACTGCTGAATGATTAGTGGGTCAAGAAGGAAATTAAGACAGAAATCAAGATTCTTCAAGCTAAATGATAAGAGGGACACAAGATATCAAAATCTATCAGATTCAGCAAAATCAGTCATAAAAGGAAAATTTATAGGCTTAAATGCCTACATCCAAAAGACAGAAACATCACAAACCAACAATATAATGAAATGTCTCAAGGAATTTCAAAAGGAAGAGCAAGCCAATCCCAAACCTAGCAGAACAAAAGAAATAACCAAGGTCAGAGCAGAACTAAATGAAATCAATAAAAAAGGAATTATACAGAAGATTAATGAAACAAATTTGGTTCTTTAAAAAGGTAAAGAAAATTGACAGGCCTCTCACTAGATTAACAAGAAACAGAAAAGAAAAGACCCTAATAAGCTCAATCAGAAATGAAAAAGGAGATATTACAACTGATACCATGGAACTATAAAATATCACCTCTGAATACTATAAAAATCTCCATGTACATAAACTTGAAAACTTTTAGGGAATGGACAAATTCTTAGAAACATACAACCTCCCTAGGCTCAATCAGGAAAAAAGAAAACCCCTGAACAGACCAATATCAAGTAACAAAATTGAAGCAGCAATAAAAAATCTCTCAACAAAAAAAAAAGTCCTGGAGCAGATGATGTCACAGCCAATTCTACCAGATCTACAAAGAAGAACTGGTACTATACTGCAGAAATTAATTCATAACATAGAGAAAGAAGGAATCCTCCCCAACTCATTCTATGAATTTAATATCACCTTTATACCAAAGCCAGGAAATGACACAACAAAAAAAAGAAAACTACAGACCAATGTCCCTTATGAATATAGACACAAAAATTCTCAACAAAATCTTAGCAAATCAAATTAAGCTGCACATCAAAAAAATAATCCACCACAATCAAGTGGGCTTTATCCCAGAGATGCATGGATGGTTCAACATATGCAAATATGTAAATGTGACTTACCACATAAATAGAAACAGAAACAAAGACTATAGTATCCTCTTGATAGATGCAGAAAAAGCATCTGACAAAATTCAGCACCCTTTTATGATAAGAACTCTTAACAAAATAGGCATAGACAGAACATATCTCAATATTATAAAGCCATATATGACAAACCCACAGCCAACATCAAACTGAATAAGGAAAAATTGAAAGCATTCCCACTTAGAACTGGAACCAAGAACTAGTTGCTCACTGTTACCACTTCTGTTCAGCATAGTGCGAGAAGTCCTAACCAGAACAATCAGACAAGAGAAGGAAATCAAGGGTTTCCAAATGAGGTCAAACTATTGCTCTTTGCTGACTATATGATCTTATATCTAGAAAACCCCAAATATTCTGCCAAGATACTCCTGAAATTAATAAATAAATTCAGGAAAGACTTAGGTCAATGTACAAAAAGCATTTCTATACACCATCACCAGTCAAGCTGAGACTAAAACACTCAATGTCTTTCACAATAGCAACAAAGAAAATAAGATACTTAGGAATATACTTAACCAAGGAGGGGATAGACCTCTACAGGGAGAACCATGTAACTCTGAAGAAGGAAATCACAGAGGATGTAAACAAATGGAAAAATATATCATGCTCATGGATTGCCAGAATCAGCATTATTAAAATGTCTGTACAAAGTGATTTACAGATTCAATACAATACTCATTAAAATACCAATGTCATTTTTCACAGATCTAACAAAAATAATTCTATACTTCCTATGGAACCAGAAAAGACCCCTATAGCCAAAGCAATATTAAGCAAAAAAAAAAAAAAAAAATGGGCAGCATCTCCTTTCTAGATTTCAAGCTATACTATAAGGCTATAGTAACCAAAACAACATGGTGATAGCACAAGAACAGAAACATAGACCAATGGATCAGAGCAGAGAACCCAGATATAACACCATCCTCATATTGCCACCTGATCTTTAACAAAGCAGACAAAAACATAGTAGGGAAAATAATCCCTATTTAATAAATGGTGCTGGGAAAATTAGATAGATGCATATAGAAGACTGAAACAGGATCTGCATATCTCACCTCTCACAAAATTAGTTCACGATAGATAACAGAATTAAACCTAAGGCATGAAACTGTAAGAATTCTGGAAGAAGAGGTTGGAAAACTTCTTATAGATATTGCCCTACATAAATAATTTATGAAGAAGACCCCAAAGGCAATCATAGCAACAACAAACATAAATAAAAGGGACCTGATTAAATTAAAAAGCTTCTGCACAGCCAAGGAAACAATCAATAGAGTGAATAGACAACCTATAGAATGAGAGAATATATTTGCAAGCTATACATCCTATATAGGGCTAATAACCAAAATCTACAAAGAACTCAAGCAAAACGAAGAAGAAAACATCAAACAACCCCATTAAAAGGAGGACAAAAGACATGAACAGAAACTTTTCAAAAATAGACTAATGGCCAACAAACATATGAAAAAATGCTCAGTGCCTCTAATCATCAAGGAAATGCAAATCAAAAGCCCAGTGAGATATCAGTTAACTCCAGTGAGAATGGCTTTTATCGAAAAGTACCAAAACAACAGATGCTGACCTGGAAGCAGAGAGAAAGAAACACTTAATATAGTGTTGGTGGCTCTGCCAACTAGTGCAACCTCTATGGAAAGCAATATGGAGACACCTCAAAGAATTGAAAGTAGACCTACCATTTGATCCAGCAATCCCACTACTGGGTATTTACCCAAAAGAAAAAAAGACATTTTGTAAAAGTAGACACTTGCACTCAAATGTTTATAGCAGCACAATTCATAATCACACAGATGAGGAAACAGCCCAAGTGCCCATCAAATACACGAATGGATTAAGAAAGTGTGGTTTATGTATACCATGGAATATTACTCAGCAATAAAAAAGTGGTGAACTAATATCTTTTGTAAAAACCTGGATGAAACTGGAGAACACTCTTCTAAACAAAATAGCACAAGAATGGAAAAGCAAACACATGTACTCATTATTAAATTGGAACTGATTGATCAACACTCATGTGCACTATGGTAGTAAAATTCAACAGAATTCAAGCAGGTTGAGGGGGAAGGGGATGGATAAAATCACTCCTAACAGGTATAATGCACACTATCTAGGGGATGGGCACACTTATAACTTTGACTCACACTGTACAAAAGCAATTCATGTAACCAAAACATTTGTACCCTGTAATATTCCGAAATAAAAAAAAAATTAATTAAATAACAGTCATTTAGGTCCTAACTGCACATGTGGTCATTATCACAACATCAAATTTTATTTTCCTTCAGATGTGCATTACAGCTTACCACGTGCTTTCCCAAAGTGTATCTCATGTGCTTCTCACAATTAAAGAGTGAAAAAAAGCATTTGCTGACCATTTCTACACACCAGACACATACATAGATTATTCATTTAACCTAGGAAATGGGTGATATTGGATAACCCCACTTCCCTAACTGGAGGTCAGAGATGTTGGGTGAAGTGCCTGGGATCACACGGCAAGTGCATGGTTTGGGGACCGTCAATCAAGTGCCCTGTCCACCCCTGGGTGTTCCCACGCAGCCCAGCATGCACTGGTCCCCAGACAAGGAGCTGAAAGAAGGGGAAGGAGACAGGGACTCTGAGTCTGTGTTAAACATCAGGGCTTCCTGCCCTCTTCTCATAACGTCATATTCCTAATGACCTCACTAAGTGTCAGTGCTTCTGCAGTAGACTTGCTGGGCCGGGGTTGGCAAGCGTTTTCTGCAAAGGTGCAGACAGTAAATATAACATCTTTAGGGCAACAGGATCTCAGTTTGACTCTTCACCTCTGCCTCATTTTAGCATAAAGTCTAAGCCTATGCATTGCTATAAACAATACTTTATGTATTGTTCACTAGCTGTGTTCCAGTAAAACTTCACTTATGACCCTGAAACTTGAATTTCATATGACTGTCACATACCACATTCTACTTTTTATTTTTTCAACCATTTAAAAATGCATTCCCTATTCTTATTCTGAGTTCACAGGCTACACAAGGGCAGACAGTGGGCTGGATTTGGCCCACTGGTTGCAGTTTGCCAACTTTTGCTTTAAATAGGTACAAAAATAGGTTACAATACAGCTGCTGGACAGAAACATACCAATTTAAAGTTAAATTCCTTTCAGTTGCAAAATGGGAACCCAACTCAAACTAGCTCCAACTAGCTCCGTGCAAATGGGGAACGTATAGACTCACGGCTGAGACTCCCAAGGGGTTGGTGTTCAGGCACCACTGGTTTAGGGATTCAGGGAATGGCAAGGTTCTCTCCCTCCTTCCCTCTATCTGTCCATTCTCTTCCTCCTCCTCCTCCTCCTCCTCTTCCTCCCTGTCCTCCTCTTCTTCTCCTTCTCCTTCTTCCCTTTCCTCTTCCTACTCCCCCTCTTCTTCTCCTTCTCCTTCCCTTTCCTTTTCCTCACCCTCCTCCCTCTCTGTCTCTTCTTGGACTAACTGCCTTTGTGTCTTTATAACGACATGTTCCTTAGTGCTTGGGACCTGCTGCCTCAGGTCAAACAAAACCTTCCTCTTCGCCAGCAGGTGAAACCCCACCTGGATTATACTAACACCAGCTCCGTTCAGACATCGCCACCCCGCAAAACATCTCCCGGGTGAGAGACAGTTTCCTCTGCTTCCTCCCTTCGACACCCATTCGACAGACACCCACCGTGCATCTTGCTCCCCGTCAGATAACAGCACGCAAGTAGTATACAACTGTAAGTGTATGCGGATGCACCATTAAGAACCTCAGAGTCCAACAGAGGAGACAACCGAGTAAGTAGGGAGGACGGGGCAGGACTCTGTGCCCAGCTTTCAACCACATCCTTTAAGGTCCTTGCCATCCTGTCGCCCACTTGCCCATCTCCCCTGCAGTGCTGGGGTGGGAGCAGGTGAATGGCTGACCCATCAGGGCATTTCTAGTGCCCAGTGCTCATTGACAAACTTGGTTCTTCATCGAAGTATTTATTGAGACCCTACAATGCTCTAGACATGATACTGGGCACTGGAGACAGAACTAAAACAGAGCAAATGCCATCTTTGCTTATATGATGTGCACGGTCTAATAGATAGTGCCTCAATTGCTTCATCTGTAAATCAGAATTATTCTGAATACAACTGGCCAAGAGTCATAGCCTAGTTCCACCATATGCTACCAGCCTTGTGAACATCAGAAAGAGACTCAGTCCCTGTGAGTCTCTAAGCCTACAAAGCAGGCAGTAGTACAGTACCCATCTCACGGGGTTGTGACAAAGACACATTGAGATAATGCACATAAATGCTTAGCAGAGTTTCTGGGGAAACCATTGGAGTTCAAGAAACATTGTATAATGTCACCGTGTTCTGACCCAGGGACTGAAATGTAGTTGATGTTTAATAAATGGCCTTTTGAATGAATTCAATTTGTCCCTTGGAGCTTCTCAGGAAAAGTCTAATTATTCTGGTTACCTCTGTTTTCCCAATCTGTTGTCGCATGCCTCTGAAATGCTCGTGACCTGCATATGGATTCCAGCTTCCATTTAATGCCCACGTGCAAAGGGCTCCCACCCAGGGAGGCCACTGTTTGGGACTAGCTTCCTGCCCTAAATATTCCATGTATAGCCAGGGTCTGTCAGATTTCAGGAGGGAAAAAATTAAGACTCAACTATTACCATTTACCAGAAACATTCTTTAAATATAGACATTCAGGTTGAAAGTAAATGTGTGGAAAAAGATATATCAGGCAAAAAAAAAAAAAAGCTTAAGAAAAATCCCATTAATATCAGAAAAAGCTATTTCTACACAAGTAGAGACGATGAGGAACATTTCTTAATTACCAAGTGTTAGTTCATGAAGAACATATAATAGTCCTGAATGTTATGCAAAAACAAGAGATTGTAAAAACTTTAGTAAGAATTGACAGGGAAATGAGAGAAACAAATCACAATCTTAGTTGGAGATTTTACTACTTTTCTGGTGGTAATTACTAAAACGACTAAAGAATTAATTTATAAGGACATAAAACATTTGCTCAACACTTTCAATCAACTTGAGTATCTAAGTACACACTTAATATTCACAAACATAGAGCAACAATGGGCCAAAAAAGCAAGTCCCTATAAATTCAAAGAATTGAAACATACAGGGGGAATGTTCTCTGATCAAAATGGTATAAACTAACAAAACAAGAAGATTGCTAGAAAATCCTAAAATGGTTAGAAATTAAGACAAATGCCCCTAAATAATGCATAAGTCAAAGAATATATTACAAGGAAAAATAGAAAGGAAAATTATATCAACAAAAAAATAATAAAAACAAATATCAAAATTGTAGGATGCTGCTAAAGTGCTGTTTGGAGACATTTTCTACTTTTAAATATATGTATATATTATATTTTTAAAGGAAAGTGCAAAATTAATGAACCAAGCTTTCAACTTGATTAGCTAGAAAAAAAAAATCAAACTTAACCAAAGGAAATAAAATAAAGGAAGTGATTTTAAAATCAGTGGTTACCAAAAAATTAGAAAACAGAAACAATAGATAAAATTAAAGTCAAAGTTTAGTTCTTTGAAAAGATTAATTATATTGATAAACTTCTAACAATACTGATAATAAAAAAGAGACAATATAAATCATTAATATGAAGAATTTAAGAAGCAATATTACTAGAGTTCCTACAGACATTAAAAGAACAAAACGAGGAATGACATTTTATCCATGAACTTGATGAGTCAGATAAATTGGAAAAACTCTTTGCAAAACACAGCCAGCATAAATGACCCAGGAATCAGTGTATCTAAATGTCCAATATGTTTTAAAGAAATTGGATTCATAATCAAAAACCTTCTAACAAAATGAAATGTAAGTCCAGATGACTTCACTATGGATGCTATCCAATGTTCAAGGAAGAAAAAAATACCAAACTCATCTCCTTAAAACAATATAAAAGGGGAAAAAAAGAGGATAAAAAAAGGAAGAAGGAACATTTCCCCACTTGTTTTATGAGGCCAGCATAACCATAGTAACAAAACATGACAAACCAAACAAAATAATACACCAACATCCTTTATAACATAATTATAAAATGTTAGCAAATCAAATATGGCAATATATAAAATATATCATAATGGAGTACTGCTTAAACCAGGACTCCTAGTGGTTTCAACATTCAAAAGTCAATCAGTGTAACTTAGCACATTAACACAATTAAGGAGAATAATCATGTGATCCTTTCGATAAATGCAGAAAAAGCATTTGACAAAATTAAAAATCCATTAGTTAAATGATTAAAAAAAAAAAACAAAATTTCAGCAAAATGGGAATAGTAGAGAAATTTCAAAATCTGAGAAAGGGCATCTATGAAAAAGCTCAAATTTATTCCTTGCTTAATGGAGAAGGACCGCTTTCCTCCCTGTGCCGGGCACACAGCAAGGATGTCTCCTCCCACGAGCTCCACTGCACCCTGTACTGGAGGTCTTAGCCGTGGCCATAAGGGGGAAAGTCACAAATACTGGGAAAGACTTTTGAATATCTGTCCCAACTAACAGACAGCATGATCATATATATTATAAAAATCCTATGGACTCTACAAAGAAAAACTACTTGACCTAATAAGTGAATTTAGAAAGGTAACAGAGGCCCGGCGTGGTGGCTCACACCTGTCATCCTAGCACTCTGGGAGGCCGAGGCGGGCGGATTGCTCAAGGTCAGGAGTTTGAAACTAGCCTGAGCAAGAGCGAGACCCATCTCTACTATAAATAGAAAGGAATTAATTGGCCAACTAATATATATAGAAAAAATTAGCCGGGCATGGTGGCGCATGCCTGTAGTCCCAGCTACTTGGGAGGCTGAGGCAGCAGGATTGCTTGAGCCCAGGAGTTTGAGGTTGCTGTGAGCTAGGCTGATGCCACAGCACTCACTGTAGCCTGGGCAACAAAGTGAGACTCTGTCTCAAAAAAAAAAAAAAGAAAGGTAACAGAATATAAAGTTAATCCACAAAACTCAATTGCATTCCATATATAAGCAATGAAAATCAGAAAATGAAATCTAAAAAAACGATAGCTTTACAATTGCATCCCAAAACATCAAATACCTAGAATAAGCTAACAAAAGCTCTGCAAGACCTCATCGTTGAAACTATAACCTAGTCATGCATCACTTAATGATGGGGATATATTCTGAGGAATGCACACCTAGACTATATGGCATAGCCCATTGCTTCTATGCTGCAAACATGAATAGCCCAATGCTTCTGTGCTGCAGACCTGTATAGCACTTTAGTGTACTGAATACTGTGGCTATTGTAACAAAACTGAGTGTTTGTATGTTTAAACATATTGAAACATAGAAAAAGTACAGTAAAAATATGGAATTATAATCTTACCGGACCACCATCTTATATGCAGTTCATCATTGACTGAAATGTTGTTTGACATATGACTGTACATTGTATTGTAATAAAATTAATTTATTTACTTATTTATTTTTATTGGCGACAGAGTGAGACTAGACTGCAGTGGCATCATTGTAGCCCACTGTAACCTCAAAGTCCTGGGCTCAAGCGATCCTCCTGCCTCAGCCTCCCATGTAGCTGGGACTACAGGTGTGCACCACCATGCCTGGCTACTTTTTCTATTTTTAGTAGAGATGGATTCTCATTGTCCTCAAGAAATCCTCCCGCCTTGGCCTCCCATAGTACTAGGATTACAGGCATGAGCCACCTCAACTGGCCAATAAACTTAATTTTAAAAACTAAATAAATGCCTTTGGGAAAGACAATTAATATTGTTAAAATGTCTATTCTTCTCAAGTTGCTTCATAGATTAAAAACAATTCCAGTGAAAATCTTATTAGGCTTTTTGCATAAGTTGAAAAGCTAAGGCTATAATTTCAATGGAAAAGCAATGCATCTAAAATAGTGAAAACAATCTTAAAAATAAAAACAAAATTGAAAGACTTTTATACTTTCTGCTTCAAGACTTACATAAAGTTATAGCAATGAGGACAAGGTGATATTGGCATAAGAATAGAATACACAGCAGTGGGACAGAATGAAAGGTCCAAAAAGAGACTCAAACATTGATTTTTGAGAAAGGCATCAAGTCAATTCAATAGAGAAGAGGTATTTGCAACAATTAATGCTGAAACAACTGGAGAGCTGTATGGGGAGAAAATTCATGTTTGACCTCAGCTTGCTCCATTCCAAAATAATAATAATAATAATACCAGTAATGGATAATGACCTAAATATAAAAGCTATATCCATAAAGCTTCCAGAAGAAAATACAGAATATTTTCCCAAGGTGTTTTAGAGAAAATGTGTAAAAAGTAAGAAAGAAATGTAAAGTTTAAATAGAATTCATCGAGAAAATTTTTGCTCTTTAAAAGACACCACTTGAGAAATGAATACACAACCACAGAAAGGAAGAACATATTTATAATACATTTCTCTAACAAAAGACTTATATCCAGAATGTTTAAATAACTCCAAAAAAACAATAATAAAAAGACAAAACACCCCAATTAAACTAATGGAAAGAAGACTTTACAGACGCCTCACAAAAGAAGACATAAAAGGGCTCATAATTAGCACATGGAAAGGCATTTAATACCATTATGCATAAGGAAAAATTAGATTGAAATAAGGTACCATTCCATACCCACTAGTCTAACCAAAGCCAAAACGGCTGGCCATACCCAATGTTGGCAGGATACAGAGCAACTGGGATTTACATACGTCGCTGGTAGAGTAGCACTTTGGTGAACTTCTGGGCAGTTTTGTATAAAGTTGAATATGTGACTCCTCTATAACCCAGCAATTCTACCCCCTAGGTATTTACCCAAGAAAAATAGAAGCACATATCCACAAAAAGACTTGCATTATATAAGAATGTTCATTTCAGCCTTTTTTATAATAGCTTATACCTGGAAACAACCCAGATGTCCAGCGACAGGTGAGTGGATGAACAAACGGAAGTACATGCATAACATAAAATGCTGCTTGGCAATAAAAAGGCATGCACTACCGCTCATACACAACAACAAGGCTGAACCGTGAAAAGAATCCAGCGCCAAAGTCTCATGCTGCAGGATTCCACTGACATGAGAGCAAGCCCACAGCTAAACTAACGTGCAGTGACGGAATCCGAAAGTGCTTGCCTTCCGAAGCTAAGAGGACCAGCTGGAAAGGGGACTAGAGACTTTTCTGGAAGTGATGGAAGTGTTCCAAGGCTTGCTCTGGGTGACGATCACATGAGCGCATGCAATTGACAAAACTCGTCAAACTAAATGCTTAAGACCTTAAGACAGACCTGTGCACGTCATTGTTTATAAAGTAATCCTTGATTATAAAAATATTTTTTAAAAACCGTGTCTATGCTCTAGATGCTGAATGGATGACATTAAGAGAGGGCTTGCAGAACCAATGGTAGACGTGAGTTAGGAGACCACTGCCGTGATCCAGACTGTTCAGCAACCCACCCTCTTAATGACATCCCCCTTGTTCTCCTCCTAACCCTTTGGGATGTGTTCAACTCCTTCATGGAAGCAAAGAAAGGAAGGTCAATCCTTGCTTAGCAAAGCCACCCTTCAAAAGACGAGCTCTACCTTCTCCTGGTTCCTCTCCACCCAATGATGCCACCAGCACAGACCACCCCAGGCTCCCTCTCTCTGCATCACACCTTTTGGGGGTTCATCTCAGTTGCGATCGCTAGAACAGACCCACGCTGCAACCCCCTCTTCATAACTGTCTCTTCTTCCCATGTCTTGCCTGAATCTGACAATTTATCATTCTCTCTCTTCTAGTTAAACATAATATATTTCCCACCTCCGATTCGGAGGGGAAGAGAAGACGCAGTGATGTCCCCCGTCTCTGGAATTGCTCAAGCGGAGAGCGGGCGGTGATGTGTCTTGGGAATGAGAAATGGCGAGAGGGAGGCACTCAGCCGGCTGGGGCCCTCTCAACTACAGGAACTGTAATGTTATGCCAAAGTCTTGATAAATGTTAATACAGCCTAGGAAATAAAAAAAAAAATGGTTAATTCCTACTTAATTCAATTAGCTACATTTAATTTTTCCCGCATGCATGTTGTTGGACCAGAGGATAGAATTTCACGCATATCTACTCTGTGCAAGAAACTCTGAGATTCTCTTTGATCCTCTGCTAATTGTGCTGCTGTAACAATTAGCCGCCGCCCAGCCGCCCTACCTTTCAGGCACAACCTGATGTTGATTTTAATTACTTCACCTAAGACCAAGGCAAAATGAAATACCCACTGAGTCCTATTCCAATTTCAGTTCATTTAATGCAAAAGCTACTGCTCGCAGACTTGGACTTTACTCTTGGAATTAGGCATCGCACATCGTGAGGTATTTAAATATGAGTTTCCTCTTCTCGTCGGTTCTCCACTGGTGACCTTTCCCAGTTATCACATTTAATTAGCGCGGCTGTCCCTGCTTCCTCTCTGTCACTGTGGCCCCTCTGCAGAGACCTTTCCGTAAGCCTTTCCCCTCTTTCAGGTGACCACACCGTCGCCAGTGGGGGTCCCCAAGACAGTTTGGTTCGGCTGAACCCCTGTTTCAATCCCCAGGACAAAGACGTCTGGAGCTAGCGGCGCTGTCTTGCAACGACATCATGTGGCTAGCTCAGGTTTTATACCTCACATCTAGGTCTACTCTCTAACACCACTTAAAGGATTTTTTTTTAATCTTCTCAGGTAATTTAGACTAATGCAGATGCGGGAGGCAGGAGCCAGACTTCCTTCCACTTTTTGTTTTGCCCGCAGCCAGCTCTAATGACCACAGGTGACGATCCTGACTGGAGTTCAATACTAATCTGGCTGGATGGAGGTCTCGAGTTGGCTTCGCTGTTTAATTCAAACTCCAGTTTAAAAAAGAAAGTCTGCATGGCTCGATGTGATCGAGCTGCAGCATCCTTCAGTCCCTGACCACCAGCCGGGTCTGCGGATGCTCTGCTTTTCCTCCGGCTGGTCACCGGCACATCATGTCAAGCCACAGCCAACCTTCAAGGTCATTTCCTGGGCAGACTATGGTTGGCAGGGGACGGGCAGCGTAGAGAGCTTTCAGACATGCTCTGCCGCTGGATGACTTGCAGAGTGGCCCGAAGAAAGAGAAATAAACTTCTCTTCATGCATTAAAGGGAAGAGAGCAGGGGACACACACAGGGGCACCATCACCGCCCCTGCTTTGCAAATCCAAGCGTCCTCCCGCTTACAGTCAGAGGTGCGCTTAGGTGCCAAGGATCAGATATCGGGATCCCTGGAAAAGCCAGCCGTGTCCCCTGTGGTCTCTGCAATTCTGTTGCTCTGCACAAGCAGCAAAGAGGAGAAAAGGTGAGTTTTCACTCTTCACAGGGACAAGCCATGCATTGGGCGTGGGGGTGTGCGTGCACCTGCCGAATGCAAACAGGGAACTCGTCAATCTCCACGTGGCTGGGAACACTGTCTTTTCAAGCCGACAGAAAGTATCACCCCACGGTGAGGAACAAAGCAGCCACAACTCGCAGCCACGGGCGTGGGAGCTGGGGCTGTCCGGGGTCCCGAGCACAGCGCCCGCATGTCTGTTTCCCGTCCGTGCGCAGACTGCACGAGCAGACCCGAGCGGTCTCAGCCCCCCAGTCCAGCAGGCTGCTGGTCCAGGGCATCGTCCCTGTGGAGCTGGCCCCTGTGCTAAGAGAAGGAGCCGTCTGGTTCGGAACCGTCCTCGAGGTCCTGAGCCTCCAGCAGCCCACGCTTGTCCTTGTCCCCGAGTCCCGGCTCCTGCCAGCCATCCTGCAAACATGTGTGTGCCTAGTAAGTATCCAGCCAAGGTAACGCTGGGACTGAGGTCATGGTCCCCTGACCACTGTGCCAGCACAGAGTTGACAACTGTGGGGACCACCTGTGGGGGCCGCCGTCTAGGCGGACGCCCCCACTTCCCATTGTAAATGACCGCTGTCTGGCTCCCTCCATGGTGGGTGTTTTAATTTCCTGCCAGGAAATTTCCTGCCCTCTTGCTCCACCCCACGGTCCCTGCGATTCTCGCACTTTCCATCCTTATTTGCTAAGCTCCGGCCTCATCTGTTTCCTTCCATGCAGCCTTCCTCTTTCTGCGGCTCTTGGTCTCCTTACCTGCCTCTCTCTCTCCACCGGCTCATGCCTCATCCTCTGCCTGTTATCTTCGAAACAGACCCTCAAAGTGTGCTCCTCACACAGGGACCTAGAGTGGGATCCCTTTGCTGTCAGAGCTCTGCTTCCTCCTCTCGCAGCGGGACAGAACTCTCTGGGTGCACGCGGGGCCCGCCCAGGGCTCCACGGGGTTCCGAATGGATCCAGTAAGGGCGAGTGAGTAAAGGTACTTTGGATATTGTCCAGCCTTATGCAGATATAGGAAGTATTAATGTCAAAGTCACCTAAACTGAGCTGCCATCCTCAATTATTTTTTAGGGCATATTTGCTGCTCACCTGTGCTCTCCCTGCAGTGCTGTCGGGGGCGGGGAGGGGCGGCCAGAGAGGTGAACGACGCGTGAAAGGACGCTGTCCTGGCCCCGCTGAGACACGCCTTCCAGAGTCTAGGCAGGCTGTAAGCAAGTACCCGCAGGTTGTGACGGCCGCTGTAAAGGGAGACGCAGGTGCCCTGGGGAAGGAAGAACATACTGGGCTACTTCCTACCAGGTGGCGCATCGGCAGGCTCGGGCTGCCACAACAGAACACCGCACACTGGAGACTTAAACAACAGAAATGTGGGGCTCCGTCCTAGAGGATAAAAGTCCAAGACCAGGTGGCGGCATGGGCGTGCTCTGGTGGGGGCTCTCTTCCTGGCTGGCTGACGGCCACCTTCTCAATATGTCCTCACATCACCTTTCCTCTGTGCGTGCTCCCGGGGAGGGGAGGAAGAGAGGGAGAGAGATCTCCACCAGTAGCCCCCCAAGTTCTACAGGATTTAGACCCCGCCCTTATGACCTCATTTAACCTTAATTACCCCCTAAAAGCCCCATCTCCAAATACGGCCACATTTGGGGGTTAAGACTTCAACATTTGCATAGCAAAGGCAGGCTGGGGACAAAAGTTATGCCATAGCAGGTGGATAAGAAGAGACTGTGGGCAGGTGACATTCATGGTCAGACCTGGAGGGCAAGAGGGGCCCGTCACCTGCAACTCTGGGGAAGTCCCACTGCAGAAGGAAAAAACAGTGGGCAAATGGACGGAGAAAATGGTGGAGAAATAAATTGTGGGGATTAGCATTCCTCAAGACTCCTATTTTGTGTTGGTTAAATTTGAGGCTCGTGTGGCCCTCAAATAAACAGAATGGTTGAGCAGTTGAATAACAGAATGGAAACATCCAATAATCATTCAAATCAAGTATTCCTTGCCCAAGTGTGATAGTATCAGAGACATCAAAGATGGATTTGTGCGGCTGTCAATGGCTGCCCCACCCGGACCACCGTCTGAACCGCTTGACAGCATGAAACCAGCCCGCTGGGTAGGGGGGGGGGCGGGGAGATGGGTTGGCAGGTGCAGCACCCGCCCAGCTTCACTCAGGTGTGCCCTGGAGCAGCAGGAGAAGTCCCCAGCACCAAGATTCCTCCAGGGCAATGCACGTCATGGTGCTGATCTGAGGACTGTGTTTGGGGGTTTCATCGCAGAACACAACTAGTCAGAACAAATCCTTCCCGTCTGGGAACCACAGAGTCCTGCAGAAATGCTCCACGCGCATCCCCAGTGGCTAATTGTGCATCAGAAAATTCTACCGTCGCCATCTGAGTAAGTTTCATTAAGTGCAGATGCCTGAAATTGCCTCCTCTTCTTCTTGAAATCCCCAGGTTTTTAATACTGTGTAATCCGCTGTCTTTGACTTCCCACTGTAAGCAGTTGTGCAGATCAATCGATTGAACGTCTCTTCCCACAAAGCGCAGGATTCAGGAGGAAGGAGGGGACGCTTCCCAAGACCCGGGAGGAGCCTCACCCTCTTCCTGGGAGTAGCGGGGTCAGGACAGCCTATGCCCCCTGTGCTCTTGGTATCAGGAGCACCTGGAAACATCAAGGCAGCACTGGTGATGTGAAGTTGAATCTCGCATATAAATCAAGTCCATCTGACTTTAATTGCTTTATTCCTCACTGCCAAACAAAACATGGATAAGCCTTAGCAGGCTGGTGAGGGCCCCCAGGCACTGTTTTAACAACATGCCTGCAATTTGCAGCTTGCAAGCGTTGGCAGGACAGGGCTGCTCAGGGCAAAGACTGTTATGAGTCCTGGGGGTGGGGCTGCCAGGAGCGAAAGGAGGAGTGGAAAAAATCTTTCTTACATTCTTGATAATGTATCTTAATCCCAATATATTGCAAAAATACACATATTATCTAATGTATCTGTGTTGATGTGTTTTAACACAGCATGTTGTTTACTTTCCAACTCATACATTTCTGGGAAGATGAAAACTAGAGCCCAGAAATAATTCATTTGAATGATATAAAAATATCTGGGGCTCGTTTGATGACAGTGTTTCAAATATAAGACCCAGCAAGAAGTGACTCTCCCAACTTCCTCTGATTTGGATGCCTCAATGTTATCCCAATAAATGTCATTTTGAATTAAATCCACCTCCCAACCATAATCTCATGCAAGGGAATGGAGAAGAAAATGCAACATTTCCTATGAACAAACCAAGAGTCTCTTGTTCAGTTAGAAAATGCTAAAAACTGAGCACATAAATTATTCCACGGAGGAGCTGATGGGTGATACACTTTGAGATATTCGTGAACGTGGGCATCTGCCCTTGGACAGAAGAGAGTTCAAGGTTTCCGATGTGTCCTTGTATCGAGCTTAAATGTCATCACTCCCATTCTTCCAACCAGAAGAAGCCGGACAGACTGAGTCTCTGAGTTTTCTTGAACCTGTTGGAGAATTGTGTCCCCCAGCGTGAAACAACTGTCAGGGACACCACCCGCCGTTGTAGACCAGCTTCCTGCGTGAGGCCGCAGCAAACCACTCGTGAGCGTTGAAATGTTGAGGTCTCATATTGGAATCAGTTTGAGCACTTTTAGTTTGGTTACTGAGCCGTTTGGAGCCCCTGTGGCATGCACGGAGCTGTGTGGGACAGAGTAGGGGGCTGAGAGACTAACGCACGTCCCCAAGCCCACGGAGCTGGGGCTCTGGCGAGGAGAGAGAAGGGGTGGGGACAGTGACAGCCCTGTGACAAAGGCCCGCTCATGGCGTGAGGGGTGTTTAAGGAACAGGCATGGATGGAGTCTGTCCCAACAAGCGGAGACCAGAGAGGCTACGTACAGGGGCCAGAGACCACAGCAGCTGCCGCCTGGGGTCTCCCGGGAGACAGGATGCCTCCGCCCTGCCCGGGAGGCGGGATGTTCCGCCCGCTGACTACAGGAAGGGGTGGATGCTGGGACAGGCATCAGGTCCCTTTAGCCTATTAAACCAGCATTACGACGCAGTCAGGGGAAACACCTAGTGCCTGCAACCCTGTAATAAAATGGGTATTCTCATGTATTTCCGGAAGCATCTGGCAAACGGGCAAATGGCAACGACGAGGTTTTGGAAACCATCAATCGATGGGCGTGGAGAGCTGTTGTCGATGTTTGGGCCCGTGGACGTCTGTCCTACCCAACGTTGTTCTTAGTAGAAGAGGAACAGTATTCTCCACTGTGTCCACTCCCAAGCAAATGGAAACAATGCAGACGTCAGTGGTTAGCGGCCTTTAAAATGATTTTTCTGAAAAGGTCAGCCACCTTCAAATAAAAGTCTTAAGATTCGTTAAGTTAAAAATCGTGACTCGGAATTGTACTGAGTACGACCACAAATGTTTCACAAGTAATAAAGACTTGGAGAAATTGCTGGAAGAAGTTACAACAAAATGATAACAGCACTGTCGTTGAGATGGTGCGAGTGTGGTTTCGACTCTATATTTTCTCTACTTTTCAAACGCTCTAACATTCTGTTCCATGTAAAATAGTTGCACAGTGAAAAATATCGGAGAAAAAAGGAGAGGTAGGTGAGAATGGAAGAGCACCTCCTTCCAGCTGCAGGGCGTACACAAGTGGTCACGGGACTCGCTCGTGGCCGACAGCGTCAGGCACTCTGTGGGCTTTGTTTTCCTTCTTCCTCCTCCATTGCTGAAAATTGCTCTCCAAGGCACTAAAGTCTCGGGGGCCACTGCTCGTCCAGAGGCTGTGAAGAGACTCGGCAACAGGGCAGGTTCCTAAAGCTGAGTCGGGCTCTGTCAGAGCCTCCCTGACCCGGGGCAGCAGGGGCAGCTGCGGAACCCGCAGAGTTAAGTCCCTGAGCCGGGGGCAAGCCTGTGAGGACACGAACACGGGAGCGAGGCCCCAGTGACCGAGGCAGCAGCACCTGCTCCAAACCTCCGCACGCGAGGCCAAATCCTGGCAGCGGGGCTGGCTGGTGCGGCAGGCGGGAGCCGTGCCGTCCCGGTGTTCGCCCAGCCGCATCCTGTCGAGCGCTAGGGCACCCGGCCCGCGTGGGATCGCCGCCCCGGCCCAGATTCCCAGCCCCCGCGGAAAGGCGCTTTCTATTTTCTGGACGCGTGGTTTTTGCTTCTTCACATAATTTTGGCTGCACGAAGCAAAAAGATATTCGAAAGCCTCTACTTAATTTTATGAGTAAATATGTTATTTCTTGCTTATCTTATAACGGGTTGAATATCCATTTTCTATTTATTTTAATAAATAAATATTAACCATAATATTAACCATAATAATAAAATTATAGCCTTGAGTTAAAACGGGTTTTCTCTCTGTTAACTATCACAATGTCATTTAAAGCCAGCGGCTCCTCGCCACGACCCTGAGACGTCAGCACCTGGCGCGTCATTAGCCTCTAAGCGCCGCGATGCCAGGGACTCCCTGCCTCTCTGCGGCGTGCCCAGAACACCCAGCGCGTAGTAGGGTTGAAGAAGCGTATTTTTTTTACGAGCGAACGCTGCCTCCTGGTGGCAGCATACCCAATCTTCGTGCTTAGTGCTCTGGTTTCTTAATGACAAGTCACTGGAAATTAAATCAGAACACCTGAGACTTGGACCTTGCTGGTAGCAATCGAATTTTCCTCATTTAGCTCATTTGAGTTTCCCCACCCAGCACAGGTGGGAGGCGTCGGAGTTGACCCTGCCCCCATACAGCCGATGAGTGGCAGCAGGGCCAGCCCCAAGGGGCAGAATCTTTGCTTGCCATCTCAGAACTTCTCACCGTGTTCATCACATCATGTGGCCTCAAGGCTGCAGGTTCCCCGCCCCTGGCTATCCCCAGGGCACTTGGCAGGTTCTGCCCCTGATTCAGCTCCTCCACGACATTTGCTCTCCCCTCCTGCCGTTCCCTGTGCCCCTCCCTGCCTTGGCACCTGGCACCGCAGGTCCACACGGCAGCACCGTTTGGTCCACTTAATCTCGGCCAGGAGGATCACTGCTCGACACGAGGGCCAGCTGTTTGCTCAGGGTAAAGAGCAGTCTCAAGTAATTGAAGGGAAGTCATAAAGGATGTAGTTTTATCCTCCGACATGCTGCCTCATTTGCAGGTTTGTGTGACGTCACACTGGATTATAAGGCCATAATATCTGGCTGGTAATATTACGCTATCTTGATTTGTATAGTTATTTAAATTTGATTTTTGGGGACTGCTGTTAAATGTGAACATCGTGTCAGGTAGTGGACACGAAAAACGAGGGGCAGGGCACGCGTCCACACACACCAAGGGCAGCACAGGGCGGTCGGTGCAACGAGAACAAAGCTGACGTCTGGCGTGTACATACGACTTCGGCCAGGCCACCTCCACTACAGTGACAGCTCCTCAAGGACACGGGCCGTGTCATCATCACAGACATGACTCGTGGGAGGTGCTCAGTCAGCGTCGGCTGACTTGACTCGAAGCCGAAGAAGGGCAAAGAAAGGAAAAGTCTAGGCTCTAAGAGAGAACGTCCGCTACTGTCCTCGCCGAGGTTAATTCCCTGCTGTCCGGCGGGAAGCAGGAGCCACCACACAGCAGCCACCGGGGCCAGGCTCAGGCCCAGACAGGGGAGGCGTCTGCCCCGCTGTGAACACTGGACTCCTGCCTCCCAGCGCCCTCTCCAGGCTAACTGCACGGCTATGAGCACTGGCATCCTCTGCTAAGCACGCAGACCTCTCTGGCCACCAGGCCTCCAGCGCTTCTCCAGAAGCAGCCGGAACTGTGACTTCTCTGCTTCTCCGTTCTGCATCTGGGGGGGCCGGGGGGGGGCTGCTGTGCTGGGCTGTGCAGGGCTGGAGCAGTTCTCTGGCACCCGCGGGCCCCCCACCCAGGGCACTGTCCTCTCACTGCTGAGAGTTAGTCCCATCTGCCACTTTCAGACACGAACAGGCTTTCCCAGGAAGACGTCACTCCCTGTGCCAGACCAGCAGTTTCAGTTACAGAGCTCCATGGACGCCCACCGCAGCCGCCCCTCACCCAGGTGGCCGAGCAGCAGAGGGGAGGGCTTCCGTCAGCAATGCCGGTTTGCAAGCCAGGAAGCGACAGTCCCTGCATGTACTGCAGGTGCTCTCTCCTCCAAGAGGTGAAGGACAAGTTGGGTTTTACGCCTCCCAGGGCCTGTGCCACACAATAGAGTCCTACCTATTTATTCAGCAGGTTTTTTTGGGGGGAGCTATACATGTTTACGAGGGGAGCTGAGCACATGCAGATCAGGCAAACATGTATGTGACATACATCCCATCTTCACCTTGGAGCAGCGTTTTAACATTAAACTGAGGTGGAAGTTGGCTCTGTACATCAAAGGGTGAACTACAGGATGCAAAGGCAGTCTGTGCACGGCCTCGGCAAGCTGTCGGAAACTGGCGGAGGTCTGCAACAGCACATGAGAAAAGAATGTCCGTGATGCCAGTCCTCTGTCCACAGTTGCAGTGGCCCGGGCTGTCACTCTCCCTGATAGCACCTGTTGCCAGGGAGTGTAGCAAGGGTGTAGTTCTTCTCATAATTGTAGGAATTTACAAATTTGCCATGCCAGCCAGACACTGAACGCTCTACCTGCAGGTAACTTTGTTTCCTTAACCTTAGGGTCTGTCTGGGTTAATACAGGGGCACGGAGCCATCTATTCTGGCTTCTCAGATCGTAGACCTCAGATACCCACATGCCACTAACCCCTACATGTCACTAAGAGATGCCCACTCTGGCTGGGAGGGTCCAACCATCATCCCTGCTCATATCCACCCAACAAATAAACCATAGACGGAAAGCCTACCATACTCGAGGCACGGTAAGCTAGTGGGAGAGAGGAAATGTGCGTGCAAATTAAGGCTGTTCTAGATTCTTTAAAGAGGGTGTTTCGATCGCAAAGTTGTGGAAACAACCCAGATGCCCATCAATACATTAGTGGATCAATAAAATGTTGTGTATGTATACTATGGAGTACTATTCAGCTTTAAGAAACAATGGCGATCTAGCACCTCTTGCATGTTCCTGGATAGAGATGGAACCCACTTTACTAAGTGATGTATCTCAAGAATGAAAAAACAAGCACCACATGTACTCACCAGCAAATTGGTATTAACGGATCAATACTTAAGTGGACATATAGTAATAACATTTATCGGGTGTCGGGTGGGTGGGAGGGGGGGCCTGGGCAATTTACGTGACCTTAACATTTGTACCCCCATAATATGCTGATAATAAAAAGAGAGTGTTTTGTCAGCATTCCCCAGAGAAAATTAACTCACAGGAGATAGATAGATAGATAGATAGATTGATTGACAGATAGATGATAGATGGTAGATAGACGATAGATCCTGTTGATTCTCTCTCTCTCCTCTGTCTCTTCCTTTCCCGTGGGGGAGGACGTGGAGGTATCACGGAGAAACTGGGAAGGATAGAACAACTTTGCTGAGAGGAGTGAATTAGGGGAGGAGAGAGGGGGCTCCTTTGAGAGCTTTAAGAGCTAAATTCCTGCTGGGAAGAGTTGGGAGAGACTTGGAGGAGCGACTTGCTCCGGGATGAAGGGCCCTTCCGAAGAGGCCAGGACTGTAACGATCCCATCACTAAATTGGAACTTCCCAGCCAATAAACCCCACTCAGCTCACAAGGGGAAGGAGCTCTGGGGCGAGGATTTGTTATTGCACACTAAATGTTCAGCAGCATTTCCTCCTGGGCAGTCATCTGCGGTCATCACCCCGCGTGGTCTACCACCACATCCCAAACCCTCCAGCACAGAGAGATGTGGGTGCAGAAGACAGTTGCTCAGGCTCAGTGCAGGGACACAACAGCTCACCGGGAGCCAAACTTCACACAAAGTGGGCTTCCCGCCCCCCGCCGTGTCTTCTGCAGTCTTGAGTCGCCCGCCTGAACTGCTGCCCCATGGGACCAGGACACGAGGACACGCAGAGCCCGGGCGGCGGGAACAGGACACGGAGGTCCCACCTGTGCCTCTGAATGGGAGGGGAGAGCTGGCGTCTCAGCACCGTCCCCACCCCGCTCCCATCTGCAGACTCGCAGACCTCCGCCCTCCCCTCCTTCCTCGCACTGTCCCCTCCGCCCTGATCCAGGCACAGGTGCTCCCTGCCACCGTGTCCCCGGCCCCTGTGAGTCCTCCGATGCCCCTCGCTCCCTCGCGAGCACCCGGCCTGTCATGTGCTGCGCTGGCAGATCGCCCTCGGCCGCCCAGGAGGGGTCTGGGGCCTCCGGCGACTCTGGGCTCTGTGTCTCCTGTTCCAACAGAGGGAGCTCATTTTTACGCCTTTATTTATTTATTGGTTTATTGCTATTTTTTGTAAAGATGTATTTAAAGACAGATTCTGAAGCCAGAGTTTGAAATCATCTACTGAGATAAAATGTGAACTCCCTAGCCTGCCATTCAGAGCCTGTCCCAGCCCGACCTCCCCTACACACATGCACACACACACGCACATGAACGCACATACACATGTACACGAATGCACACTTACATGCACATGCATATACACATGCACACACACGCACATGAACACACATACACATGTACACGAACGCACACTCACATACGCATGCACATACACATGCACACACTCACATGCACATGAACACACATACACATGCACACGAATGCACACTCACACATGCATATACACATGCACACACACATGCACATGAACACACATACACATGCACATGAATGCACACACATGCACATGAACACACATGCACATGAATGCACACACATGCACATGAACGCACACACATACACACGCACATACACATGCACATGAACACACATGCACGCACACGCACGCACGCACATCTCTATGGGAATCCGCCTCTTGGGTCCAGCTGCTCCCCCCGTCCTCCAACACAGCCCTGCTTCCGTCCTGCCATCGCACTCTGCCCGAGGGCCTTTCTTAAGGGCGCGGCAAACCAGGCCGTCCCCCACATCAAACCCCTCCAGTGTTCCCGGGGCGAGCTGCCCCTCGCCAGTGACGTCATGTGGACAGCGGATGCACCCTGACGCGAGCAGAACGGCGCCCCGCCTCTGGGTCGCTCCCTAAAGGCGCATCACCCCAGTGTCACCGTGAGAAAAACAGCAGCCAAGCCCAAATTGAAGGACGCTGGGCCAGCATGCCTAGAAACCGTCAAGGTCGTGGGAAACAGGGCAAATCTGAGACACTGTCCCGACCCGAGGCGCTTAGGAGACACGATGACGAAACACGAGGCGCTGCCCCCCCCCCACCCCGTGGGGACCTGAAACAGAAAAAAGACGTGAGCGAAAACTGATGAAATCAGAGCCAGGCCTGGAGTCCGGCTGGCAGGACACACCTGGTTTCTCGGTCATGACAACTGCTCCCTAGAAACGTGGGGCGTTAGCGCAGGGAAGCCGGGAGAGGGTCTGTGGGGACTCCGTACGGGAATTACAATTTTCCTGTAGATTTAAAACTACTCTAAAATTAATTTTTTTTTTTTCAAAAAGCCCTCCAGCAGCTTCTCATAACACCTAGAACAAAATCCAGCTCTCTGCTGTGGCTGCCAACCCCCACACGCCAAATCCGGCCGGCACCCCTCACCCCGCACGGTGGCCGCCGGTCTCTGTGATCTCTGGGTCCTGGCCCCCGGGGCTTCCTCCTGCCCCCGCCCTCACGTCCGCCCTCTGCTGTCCCTGGAACGGCCCCTCCAGGGTCAGCCCGTGCCTGGCTCTGACGCGTCACGCCGGCTTGGTTTGAATGTTTCCTCTCCAGAAAGTCCTTTTCTCGGTGGCCCTCCCAGGGCTGTCGTCTCTCTCATGACCTGGGTAATTTCCTCCCGTGCCTGTCTCTACCGGTCACCTCTTCATCCTCCACAGGAAGCCAAGAGTGTGGCCCTGCATTCCCAGCTGCTCCCTACCTGCCGGGAACAATGCCCAGCAACCCGCAGGCTGTCAAACATCCTCCCCGGGTGGCCAGAACCAGGACATTTTACCCACTCGGTGAGACTTCAGAGTGCCAGGTACAGGGGACCTAGCAGGGAACGAGGCAGGAATGTTCTCTGCCCTCAAAGAGCACAAGGCCAACCCTACCTTTTCCTGGGCGCCCACCTGAACCCTCACACCTGAGGCTGTGACGAGCTCAGCTAGATGATGGCAAGATGGCTCACGCCGCACTCAGAACTAGGTCGTCTTTCTGAATCGCGTTTGAAATGAATGTTGCTATTTTGATTCGTTTTTCCATGCAATAAACTTATTAAAAATTAGAAAATATAAGGCAGGGTAATAGTGGCTCATGCCTATAATCCCAGCACTCTGGGAGGCCGAGACAGAAGGATCATTTGAGGTCAGGAGTTCGAGACCAGCCTGAGCAACAGTGAGACCCCATCTCTACAAATAAGTGCAAATAAGCTGGGCATGCGGTGTCTGTAGTCCCAGCTATTCAGGAGGCTGGGGCAGGAGGATCGCTTGAGCCCCAGGAGTTTGAGGTTGCTGTGAGCTACGATGACGGCACTGCACTCTAGCCAGGGTCACAGAGCAAGACTCTGTCTCAAAAAAAAAAAAAATTGGAAAATATAGATGATAAAATGAAAATGTCCCCCAGTGCAATAACTCAGGAGACATTATTTTTATGTACCTAAGTAATCATCATGCAAAATAATTGTAAATACCCAAAGGGATAATTTTTTTAAAAATATATAATTATCTGAAATCTCCCACACGCAGATTAGCACAGAGTTTGGGTCCTTGCCCTGCAGATCATGCCCTGTTCTGTGCTTATTTATACCCACACAGGCTCAATATTTAACAATCAGTATAAATTCCTTCAGCATACTAGTCTGAAACAACCTCTCGCTTTAGTAGCTAGAACCATAGTATCATTTTTAGCATCCACATCCTTTTCAATTATTCCACAATGCTGCAATTTGTTTAACCCATCTTTTTGGTTTGTTCTGGACATTTTGCTCATTTCCATTTTTTCACTATTATAAACAGTACTGTTAATAACCTTGTACATACATCTTTGCACACTTGTCCAATTAATTTTTAGGATAAATTTATAGAAATTGGATTGCTGGACTAAGGGGTTTTGGTTATTGTCATTTTCAGGTATTTTTTTGATTCTTGTTGCCATGTTACTTCCTGAGAAAAGCATATAAATTTATATCCCTGCTAGCCATGCTATTATTTTCTTAAAAACATTTCATTTAAAAGAATATCCAAGAAAGGAATGCAAACAATGCATTAAGGTAGCAGGATATAAAATTGTACAGTAATTAATAGCCTTCATATAGATAGATTATTTCCTTTTATCTTTTAAAAATATTTTACCTATTTTGTCAAAATGCTTTTAACGTAACCATGAATTTAAAACCCAGGACAGACTAACCACGATGCCTCTACAGGCAGGGTCAAGCATACGGTTCTGGCAGACGTTGGGAAAGACGAAGAGAGCCTACACGACCATCCAACCACCCATCCATCCAACAGGTATCTACGGAAGCACTGGCCCTGCCCAAGAAACTCATTTTACACCAGAAGTGAGTCACTGGAGCTTTTTTTTTTTTTTTACAAAAGCATGCAACCTTTTGGTCCTGGTTTTGTTTACTCACAATTCCCTTGAGATCTACCCAAGTTTATGAGCATCCATAACTTGTTCCTTTTAGTTACTGAGTGGTCGTCTGTGGTATGATGCACAACAATTTGCTTAGCCTTTCACCCACTCACACTCACATGGGTTGACCCCGGTTTGAGGTTATCATAAACAAAAATCCACGTACAAGTTTTTGTGTGAACATAAGGTTTTACTTCTCTGGGATAAATGCCCAAGAGCACAACTGTTGGGTTGTCTAGTACTGCATATTTAGTTTTTTGAGAAACTGCCAAACTGCTTTCCAAGGTGGCTGTACCATTTTATATTCCCACCAGCAACGTATGAGTGATCCGGTTTCTCTGCATCCTCCTCAGCATTGGGTATTGTCACTACTTTTTTTTTCCCCTTAAGCTTAGCCATTCTGATAGGTATGTAGTGATATCTCACTGTGGTCTCAATCTGCATTTTCATTATGGTTAATAGTGTTAGGTATGTTCTCATATGCTTATTTGCCACCTGTATACCCCCTCCGGTGAAACATCTCTTCGTGTCTTTTCTCTATTTTGTACTATTTTCTAAATGGATTGTTGAGATTTTTTTTTTTTTTTTTACTGTTGAGTTTTGAGAATTCCTTACATATTCTAGGTATGAATCCTTTGTGGATCTATAGTTTGTAAATGCTTTCTGTCAGTCTGCAAATTCTCTTTCATTCTCTTCACCTGGGCTTTCACGGAGCAGAATGTTTTATTTCGATGAGATCCAACATACCCATGTTTTCTTTTATCGATTGTGCTTTTGGTGCCAAGTCTAAGAACATTAGAGCGGCCGATTCCCTTTCTGCTTGAAATACCTTGACTGAACTTGACCGGTACATGCCTGGCATGCAAGCCTGAGTTAGGAGAACTGGACAGTCTGCAGAATGTCCTTATCGTCCTCCTAACGCCTTTCCTGTGGCCAGTCCCCTCTGGGGGAGGACCGCAGGGTCTGTTCCACCAGAACAGGCCCAGGCTACGGATGCTCTAGGTGCTGCAGTGCTCCTTCCAGTTGGTTCCGCCACAGTTCTCCCCTCCTCCAACAGCATAAAACAAAAGCAAGCGGAGCCAGTGTGCTCCCAGAAGCTTCTGCAGGCGATTTCCAGAAACAATCTCACACTCTCTCACACCTTCCCTGGCCGCCTTCCACGTTGTGCATGAACAGAATCTGCCGATTTGTGAAGCCAACAAGCTTAGCCTCACCTGTGCGGGGATTGTTTTTTTCCCCTTTCCATCCCAGCCTCTCATTTTTTTTCTTCTTCTTCTTTTTGCTGGAGGTGGCACAACAAGCAGAAAATATTTAAGTTGCTGAGACACCGTGTTTTTAATTTGACAAGAAAACTTGTGCAATTGCATGGAACATTTATCTTATTTCTGCAAAATGTTGTTTTCCTCTATGAATAACAAGCAGGCTCTAAAGACAGCACCCTGCCCCCACCCCCCGGCAGACAGCCCTGCCTCTGCTCCACAGACCCTAACGGCACCTGCAGCCACAGCCCGCCCTCCTCCTGCCTCCAGGGAAGGCCGGCCCTGCCCCTCTGGCTCACCTGCTCACCAGCGCACGGCCAGCACTGCGTTAAGTCCTCACCAGCAACCAATATACAGTGTTTTTTCTACAGACAGATCCCTGCATCCAGAACACAAATGAGTAGAAAGACATATTCAAAATGCAGGGAGGATGGGGACCGTGTAACTCCAGAAACAATATAAACACACATTTAAGCAAACCAGCCACCCTGCACAGTAGAAATGCGGTGGAATATACACAGGACGCTACCAACTCTCCCTGGCGCCGTCTCCCACCCACGCCGGGCTTGGCACTGAGCCCACTGCAGTCCCCACACCCCCTGCTTGTCTAAATCCCCCCTATTCCTAGAGTTCCTGCACAAACATCAACTTCTCTCAAGAGTAATTTTCCAGATACTCCTGTTTACATGAGCCAGCCCCTCTCACACCCGGCGTTTTGTAACCACTTCTTTGCTATGCGTGAGACTAGCCTCCCGGATGATAATCACAACGACAGCAGTTTGCACAGGACCTGCTTGGGGCGGGCGTGGTGCAGGTGCTTCCACACAACCCTGTGAGGGTGGCGTGGTCATGTTCCCCATTTGACAGATGGAGACATGGAGGCCCAGGGAATGAGGCTATCCAGGGTCCTAGGGTTTTTAAGGGACGGACCCAGAGTTTGAGCCCGTGAGCTTGGATTTCTCGCAGCGGGCTATGAATGGAAAATGCATGCTAAAGGATGGGACATGCAACATAAGCAAGGTCAATTCTTTGCACTGAATTCTGGAATATTTAAAGTAAATGAAATGCACTGTTCGAGTCAGGAAGTCACATAAAGCATTCAGATTATTCCCAGTTCAACCTGCGTCCGGACGAAATGAGCAACTAAGGAAACGCGTCCAGTTTGATTATATCAGGTTGAACAACAGCCAGAGTCAGGTTCCACATTTACCTGAACCCTGACTTGGGAGATGCAACTGAGGCCTTTCTACATCATAACGTGAGTTCTTACATTCTATCTGAAAGACTTCCCAAATTCTCGTCGTCGTTCTTCCAAACCACCACCAACGAGCAAGAACATGGAGCGGAGGAGGTTTTATCTAGGCCCATTGAGATCGTGACCCACATACACAACCGAGCAAAGTCTCAGGGAGAGTAAGAAGACAAAACCTTCCAATGGGAGAGCCACCATGCCGTGAATTGTTACTTCAACATTTACCTTCCTCTTTGTGGTTAAACAATAGCAGGCATAAAAGCAGCAGCTGCTCACAGTATCTGAAAACCCTGCATCGGGTTAATCTAGAGGGGGTGAAGTGGAGAAGACAGGTGGGGGGAATGCTACAGCCATTCAGTTCCCATCCAGGTGAACTTTACGATAAGCTGGCAAGCCCGTCTCTGAGCCGTAACAACCCACTCGCAGGTGAGGAGCCTGAGAAACAGCCCTGCGACCCGCAGCGGACACCTGTCACTCATACCGCACAGCCAGGACATGCCGCTGGGGCCCCGACTGGGTGGAAGACGTTGTCCCGTCAGCCCAAGGAGCACGCAGCCTGCGCGTGCCCAGTTCAGAGTGAACGTGGTCACCTGACGTGACCCCTCTGTCTCTGACGTCACCACGCGGTGTGGGCTCAAGAAATATTTAAATGACCTCCAATAAATGCCCTTTCTGGGACCTGGGATGGCTTCGAGGCTCTGAGTTCTGGTTTCCCCGCAAGAAAAATGACCGAGTCACCACGGCCTCATGTAAAGGGCGCATCAGAGCCTGGTGACAGGCACGGGGTTGAGCCCCCGGTTCAGTCAGAAAACAATGCAAGCTGTGTCCCATCCCATGTAATTTTTACTGGGGAATCATTTCGTTTTCTGCACTGTTTTCCTTTGTTGGGAAATAAATCAATCCCCTAGAAAGGTAGCAGGTGAAGGTTCAGAGACCCGGGGCTCAGATCCGTTCATCCCCGGTGGGTATTTGCACGGCTCCTGCGTACCTGGCCACACGCTGGCTGGCAGCACAGCAGGCAGCAGTGGAGCTGACCCCTGGTTCAGGTCCTCGCTTGATCTGGGAGCCACGGTGTTACTCTGAGCGAGTTCCATCGCCCTGTGTGGCCCCCATCTCTGGACACGGAAGGGACAACGGGTCTTCTTCAGAGCAAGGGCTGCAGGGAGTGAGACGACGTCTGTGAAGTGCCCGGAGGGGACCTGGCAAAGAGCAGAGGCACGAGGACAGCATCTCTGTCACTTAAGGCAGTAGCAGGATGATCCAGTGACAGCTGTACAGACTGCTACGGGGAGCAGGCAGGCATCCGCCCCACTGAACCCTGAGGCCAGGGACCGCAGGTGGCCCGGAAGTAGGAAAGAGGAACATCGAATGTCCCAGTGGAGAAGAGATGCCCTCTGGATAGAAGACCGGAGAAAACCCACTGGGGTTGGGTGGACCTGAGCAGAGACTGGGAGGCAGGAAGCGCCAAGCAAGGGGGCATGGACGGCAGAGGCGAAGGGGCATGGGTCAGCCTCCTGCTGCCTGCCGAACCACCAAAACCGAAGGCTTTCGATCACCACCTGGGTGCACACACATGCTCATGCACTCACACTCACGTACACATGTGCACAGTCACTCACACATGGACACACTCAAATGCACACACACATGCTCACACATACATGCACACACACTGAAGTGTGCAGTGACAGGCACATTCATACACATGCATACTCACACGAGCACACATATAAACAGGCATGCACACAGACACATTCAGCTCATGCAAGCATGCACACACATCCATGCTCACTCTCATTCTTGTCCATGAAGTCACACACAAACCCAGCACACACACGGGGAGAGCTTGGCCACTTGTCTTCCGAGACCCCATTTTAGCGAGTAAGTGTGCCCTGTGCGGCAGACAGTAAATCCCTGCAACCAAGAAATGTCTCCTCTCTGAATAGCAAATACAAGCAGAGAGCCAATTGCCCCAGGTAAGCTCAGAGCCCGCGCTCTCTGCAGGGCCCCCTCCTAATCCTGTCCCTTGGAATCTCACTGCACAGCCAGGGACCCGCACGGGGGCTGGGGAACCTCTCTGTCTATGGCTCCCCAGCCCCCCAGCAGACTGTGCCCCCAGCCCCATTGCCCTGTGACACCCAGGCCACAGCTGACTGCATGGCCTCCTCCCGCCTCTGAGTAACAAAGGAAGACACCAACATATCTCTTCGTCATTGGGTGGCTGAGGGGCAGAGCCCCTGGTTCATTCACGCATCTGGGGTGCGCCTTTGAAACATGCTGGGCAAGTGAATAAGTCCTGAAAAGCTACAGCAGACTGAGAAGAAACCGGGGCTCCAAACCAACCAGCCCTTCTCAGGGCTCTTCTCCGGGCTGGTTGTCGGGTGTCTCTCTATGTCCCAAAGGGCCCATTCAGGCTGGTCGCCAGTTAGTGCCATGTGCAAAAGCCTCTTTCAGAAGGCAAACCTGCTCACCCCCTAGGCCGAGCCCCTCCTGGGAGCGACGCAAGCGAGATCTCGCTCACCTGCTGCAGAATCGCGCATCTGAATTACCCATGCACGGGGGCCCTTTGACAGGGAACGTGGGAACCGAAGCAGACAGGTTGCAGGCAGTGGGACGCGGGAGCTAATTACTTCTCACTGTCACTTAGCAATGCTGTCACCTGTGCTGGGGGAGATGTGGGCCTCTTCCTGTCTTCCTCACGGAAGAGAAGGATGTAGTCAGACAAAGAAGCCAGGATTCCACAAAGCATACCAAGTGGCAGGCTTGAGAAAGTGAATTATTTCATCTCAGGAAGAAAATAAATGGTTTTGGCCCAAGTTGGAAGGCAGAGTCTTGGGGCCTTTTGAGCAAGACCCACTGGACTTTGAAGCCTGTGGAGAGTCATCTCAGCCTCCGTGTGCTGGTCTGTGAGTGGTGACAAGGTCTACCTCATGGTGGCAGAGGACCAGGGGCAAAGGACAGGTGCGGACAGTGCCTGCACACGGCAGGGCTCACCTGAGCAAGTGTGGGGACAGGGTAAGCCTTAGCAGGCATCCCAGCGTCTTCTGCTCTGTTGCCTTGTTGGGACACGGTGCCGGTGCCGGTGTCGAGGCTGCACCCGGACGCCCTCCCACCCCTTTGTGTCTGCACAGCCCTTGCACCCCTGCAGCTTCCAGCTGCGAGTCCCACGCTGGCCTGGCCCCTTCCCGCTCCAGAAGCTGCTGGGAGCTTCCTCACTTCCCCTCCATGCACAAAGCCGGGTGGGTCTGCACGGGCGGTCAGTGGGCGTTGGCTGCGTGATTGGACAACCCCACGGCTCCCCAACTCCGAACCTGGAGCAGGGATCAGCTCCACTGGATAGCCCCAAGGAAAGCCCCTCCCACCGGCTTTCCAGATCTCCAGAGCACACCCCCAAGTCCACACCGTCTCCAGGCACAAAGGCCGAGATTAGCCTCCAGCCCTTTGTGGGATTCGGCCTGACCCTCGTTGGATTCTGAGTCTGCTCACCTACCTTCCTGCTCTGATCCAACAGGGGGAAGGTACACAGGCCAATTCCGGGCTTATCTTTCAAACATGTTACACAGAATCTTTACTTCTCCCTATAGCTGGGGAGGGAAGGGAGGGAAAGGAGTTCTTTCTTTGTCTCCCTTTCTCTCTTTCAAGTGTTGTCCCAAGATTTTAACAGGAGGGTTCCAAGAGCAGTGTTCTAGAAATGACATTTGAGCTATAAGAAAAAGTTTTAGGGATTTCATGAAAGCCAAGAGACAGGGTTCAAACTTTTTACTCTTTCTTTTTTTCATATGGGGAATTTATAGAATATCCTCTTCTAATAACTGCTCTCAGAGACGGGACCTGTTTCCATAGCCTTGACATTGACGTCCCCCAGAACAAAATGGCGAGGGGTGGTTGCTTGAACCTGAATAAGAGCAGCCCTGGTGTACAGCATGGTGACTGCAGTTGATAACGATGTGCTGTATCCTTCGAAATTGCCAAGGGAGACCTTGAGTGTCCTCACCACAAAAAAATGATAAGAATATGAGGTAATGAATGTGTTAATTAGCTCAATTTGGCCATTCCACAACATTTACATATTATGAAACATCATACTGTACATGATAAGTATAAACGATTTTTGTCGATTAAAAATAAACAGATTTAAAATTTTAAGAGGAAAAAGAATAGCCCTGGGACGTTCTCTGAAGCCAAGTTGGACCACCTCCCACTTCCCATCTGAAGTCAGAGAGGGTCCAGCTCACCTCCAGCCAGACGTGTGCAGGTGTGAGCCAGGTAATTAGCCTGGAACCCGGGTGGTATTTCACAGGACTCTTCTCAGTGATGTCACCTCTTAAGCTTGAGAATGCACCCTGACCTCCTCCAAGAGAAGCTTAAAAGCTCAAGATGTAAGAACACAGGTGAACACGTGCACCTAGACACAGGTGAACACGTGCACCTAGACACAGCGCCTGGACGAGGGCAGTCCTTGAGGAAGCGTGCGTGTATCACACAGAGGAAACCCTCCCTAGAGAATTCATTTAAAACCAAGAAAATGCCTCCCCCTCTCCTAGAAACCTCATCCTTCCACTCTGGGAGTGTTGAAGATGAAGCTATTTTCACAGGGGCACTGGAACAAAACGGAAAACAAATGTAACATAACTACTGACATTTTCCCAGGAGATGCCTGGTTTGAGTGCATTTCCATTTTAATGTCATTTTAAAGATCTTTATCAAAATTAGTGGCACATATTCTCTCTTTTTAAATACGTGTGCATCATTTAAAGTCTCTTTAGGAAGGATGAAACCCTTTCTTGTTCTTGCTGCCCATGGTTTTCTCGCTCACCATCTGGCCGCATCTCATCTTCCTGCTCCTTACACCCCTGCCTGGCCTGCGAGGAGCACTGTCTGGGAAACTCCACCCAGGAACGCTGTTGACAGGGCCCTGGACAGGTTGCTTACTTTGATTCCTTCCTAGTTTCCTTTAAAAGCATCATGTTGCTTTACAATTCACCTCCCGCCCATCAAAGATTATGTTTACCTGAAGGCCTTTGAATGGATTTTTCTGGGATCAAAAGTAATTACTTTGCAAAGTTCATTTCCGATTTCAGTGTCTTCTCTGCCACTGAATAAATATTTCATAAAGCATGAAACTCAAAGGCTGTTTATTTCTCTTAGTTTTGCAAGCTATTTTTTTAATTAGCTGCTGTGCCTGTATTACTTATTTTTTTTTTCGTAGATTTCCTATCACCGTATGGAATAAGATATTGTTGAAATGAATCTAAGGAATTTTCCCACAGAATACTAAAGATGTCATTGCACAGGGGAGCAAATTGGAGAGCCGGGCATTTGCATGAGATAATGCATGCCAATAATTTACTCGGTTTCCATCCAAAGCCCACATCGGGAGGGCCTGCCTAGGAGAGGCGCTGGGGATGGATGTTTGTTCACATCGTTTCTGGGGACCCTGGTTATTAGTTAGCTTGGAAACTTTCGAGATCTGAGATCAAGTTTTTGGAGTGCATCATTAGAAAGACTCTCAAACTCCCTAAGACGGAAGCATATGCCACTTGCCTGCCTGACTGATGACAGGAGTATTTGCAGCGGCAGCTGCTGCTTCTGCAAAGTCCTGACTTCAGATAAACAAGCTGGGGCAGCTGACTTGGAACTGACAACAACTTTGTACCCAGCTGGCATAAAATGGTAGATTAAGTCAGAAAATCTAGGAGAGGAGGATGGCCTTGGGCAGGCAGCGTGCCTGACACTCCTCGATCAGGACAGATGAAGCCTCACGGGCCAGTTAGCATTTTGGGTGCCAGCAGCCCTTGCCCTTTCTGAACCACATCTGGATGTGCTTGGGGACGTCACCTCTGCCCCACCGAGCACAGGGTTAGTGCAGTTCAAGTGCTTTTCTCTCCCCTGAGGACCAGGCTTGTGACCCAAACAAAGCTGGAGGGACTCAAGTCAGAAAAGAAACAAAAACCAAAGGACATCAGCTTGATTGCAGCGGTGGTGCCCAGCAAACTCTCAGACGACTTCTGCTTTGAAGGGGCTGCCCTGGTTGCTTTCTGGCTCTAGCATCTGATTCTGCAGCCTTTCTGTCCTCTCTGGGTACCAGCCACCCAGCAGACTTCCAGCGAATCACTTTGTGCTTCCCATAGACAGAGCTGGTTTCTGTTGCTGGCCACCAAAGAACTCAGATGGTTCCGGGCTTAGAAAGGTCAGCAGGGACTATGGGTGGGGAACCAAGACGTGCATTCACTAACTGCCACCCGTCACCCACCTCTCCCGTGTTTACGCAGACCCACCGCCCAGACCTCTCTGCAGCAGCAGCCAGCAAGGTGAGCTCTGGGTAGGATTCTCTACGATTCCCCCAGAGCCCACTCGGAGGTATAAACGACTATTCCCATGGTGCAGATAGGGGGACTGAGAATCAGCAGGATTGAGGTCCTGGGACGCGTGAGTGGCACCAAGCTTTTGACCAAGGTCTGTTTGACAATAAAGCCCATTCTTGTGCACCCTGCCAGGCCTCTGCAGCACTCAGGGCTGAACAAGTTAATTCTTTCTTTTAAAATGGTTTACATCAATGTTTTAATTAACAACACCTCGCCCATTAACAGCAGTCTTTTCTTTTTTTTTTTTTTGTCTGCACAGACATCTTATTTGGGATCTCAGATTACAGAACAGGTAGGGGAGGAAGGGTGGGAAAGGGACAGAACCCAGCCACCCTCCCCATCTCTGCAAAGGGGACTCCCCGGAAACCCAGTGGTCTGACATGCAGGACAAAAATAAGCGCTCTGAACAATTTGGCTTTTTCACTAATTCAAATAAGACCACACTCCCTGACCTCAATCTATTTCTAGTCACGGCGCCTCAGGAGGCTTAGAAGCCCAGCAAGCTTCGTGGGACCACTCTCAGTGCTCCCTCCCGTGTCAGCTCAAATATCCCATTTCCGGCTCCTCTCTGACCCGTGTTCCTTAACCGAGAGCTGTTCATCTTCTTCATGTTTAGGAAACTGCAAACTCAGGATAAATGTGCCACCCCCTGGTGTCTCTTAAATTCCGTCTGGAAGCATGCCACGGGGAGAGGGTTTAGCATATCTCCTTAGGCACTGGGAGCTCAGAATTCGAGGGGAGCTTAATGCATATGCTGTAAGTCACAGTGAGGAGAGCTATAAATAGAGGGGCCTCTTTGCTCATGCTGGAGGGTCTCTGGGTGCAGCCACAATGCTTCATAACCCTGGTCCCCACACAAGGGGGAGCGTGACAATGGCTGCGCTCAGAGAGGGCATATTTTATGCATGAACTGGTCTCATTTCTGGAATCCGCAAGCTTTTAAGAGGCAAGAGCCATGGAATATTCCACACCTCATCCGCGTTACACCTCAAGGTTCATTCGGAACACCCGTTAGCATAGGTGGGGGGAGGGGGGAGCATAAATCCTCGGGCTTCCGGAAGCCTACTTCCAAATGCACTGGGCAAGTTTTTCCTTAGAGGACGTGTTTTCTTTTTGCAAATGAGGCTTCCAAGATGCATCATTTTCAACAGAAAACTGAAGCAGATCATCGGGGCTCATTTCTTTCTTTCCAAAAATCTGGCTGAGTATCCCATTCTCGTGCCTCCATTTCTCCAAAACACGGGGCTGGAGCCTGGCTGGCTGTTTCTCCCCACCTTCTCCAGTGTTTTTGTTTAAAACAGGTCCACCACTTCCAAGGACTGGCAAGGCCGTGCCTCAAAGAGAAAGGACAGGGACCTCAGGCAGCCACCTTGGAAAGCCACGGCTTCATTCAGTGAGGTTGCAGTTGATCGGCATTTTTCAGCCGTGGTACTAGTGACATTTCAGACTGAATGTTTCTCTATGATGAGGGCTGTCCTGTGCATCTTAGGATGTTGACAGCATTCCCGGACCCCACCCATTAAGTGACATTAGCCTCCCCTCCCCACCTCCAGGTGTGACAACTGAAAATGTCTCCAGACACTTCCAAATGGTGCCCAGCTGAAAACCTCTGAGCTGGGTGTTTATTTAGCATCCACAGGACTGAAATGGAAGTCACCTGGCAGGCTGAGCGCATAGACCTGATCTCCGCAGGACAAAAACCAGTCTGGGGCTGCGGTTTCTTCCCCCTCACTTCTGTGCCTCACACCCAAAACCCTGGGACAGAGGCCCTCCCAGGTACCCTCATGGAAAAGTGCAGAACGTTTCTGAGTTCGAGAAGGGGAAATGGACAGAGAAAACCCTCAGGAGCCGGCACCACTCACGACCCCTGGTCCCGAGAGCCCCTGCTGTCCTGCTTCTAAAATGCACAGTCAGCTGTCCGGCCAGAAATAAAAGGTTTATGTCGGGTTGTCACATGGATTCTTATGGCAATAACATTTGGAGCCTTTTACTGGGACATAAACTGTAAGCTAAAATGTCACCAGATTTTATTAGACAATCTAAACTTAATTGCAAATAAGTTGATGTACTCGTAAAAGATGATGTAAGACTGCCATCCCGGCAGCCGCTCGGGGCCGCCCCGAGCCCAGGGCACCGGGCGAGTGCCGATTTGTCCTCTACGCCAAAAAGCGCCACTTGGTTTCTGAAGTACAAAGGGGGAAGACTTATGTTGGCAGGAAGCAACATTATTACTTAATAATAATAACACAGGGAAGCAGAGGTTAAAAGAGGTCAGTGCAAACCATGTTCCAAGACCATTTTCTCCGGAATAAAATTTTCATAAAGAGCTCTCAGTCTTTTTTATGGCCGGTGAGAACGTCATTGCAAAATTAATGATGGGTCTCAATGATAAATCTGCTTTCACACGGAGGGCTGGTTTGTCGAAAACACACATTTATGCCTGTACAGCTGGGAACGAGAACAAGACAAGGAGACACCCGGAGGGACCCTTATTCTGAGCCCGGCCAGCTGTCCCGCCACCCGATTCCACCACGTTTACTCCAAGTGAGAATATAGATAAAAAAAAAAAAAAATCTATTTTTTTGTGCAAGGATTGGAATTTTACTTTTTTTTAAAAAAAAGATAATATATGCTTAATATTGTGAGGATGCCATGGTGTATGTCAGAATCCTGTGTTTATAACAAATGGCTTCAGAAGATTCACCCAAGATGACAAATGTGCAAAAGAATTTTTGTGAATCTCTAAACGCTCATCAATTTGCCATATCAGGCTGTTTTTCTTAATTATTAATCAATCAATTTTCAGGGGGTGTTCGTTTTAGTTTCCTAAGGCAGCCATAACGCAAAACTGCATAAACCGAGCGGCTTGCACCAATAGGGATTTATTCTCTCATGGTTCCAGAGGCCGGAAGTCCAAACCCAAGGTGCCGGCTGGGCCAGGCTCCCGCCAGAGGCTTGAGTGCAGGGTCCCTCCTGACCCCTCCAGCTTCCGGTGGTTGCTGGCAGCCCCTGGTGTTCCCGGGCCTTGTCAACTCGAAATGACAACAGGGAGAGAGAGAAACAGGCTCTTCGAAGAAAGAGTCCGTGCTGGAATAGCAGAGGACTGTGATCCAGGACTCGAGATCCTGGGTGAACCGTAGTCACGCACCCAAGGGCTGGGGCCAGGAGGAGCCGTGAAGGACAAGGGAGGAGAAAGCCACAGAAGTCGCTCTGAAACAGAGTCCGCGATGACAGGGACTTGCGAGGGACTTGGCGGTAGCTCGTGGGGGAGGCAGCCGAAGTTGCACAAGCGTCCTTGTGCGACTTACCTGGAATCCTGAGTTTCTGAGGAGACCCCACCCAGGCCCCGTCCCAGGAAGCTCTTGGGATGAGTCTGGTTACAGGAATACGTGTGTGAGGGCTCCTTCCTCGTGGGTTTGGCACAACGAGTCCATTCTGATAGTGACACCTCCCACACGCACGTGTGTACACACACACACACGCGTGCGCATGCAGCTGCATCACTGCCATCTGCAGGTCCACATGTTGTTCCAGGGCCACCTTCTCCGTGGGTCCGTTTCTGCACCCAGATTTCCCTCTTCTTACAAGGACACTAGTCAGTTAGGATCCGCACAATGTCATCTTAACTAATTACATCTGCAAAGACTCTATTTCCAAATAAGGTCACATTCTGAACTTCTGAGCAGACATGATTTTTAGGGGACACCACTCCACCCAGCAGAGTGGTAAGGAGACTGCCACTGTGCATCGTTATAAAACACCTGTTCCAGGAAGCTCTGGGATGTCACCCACTGAGGCAGACGCTTGGCCCGTGGGAGGGAGCATCTCTCTAACCCAAAGGAGGCTTCCTCCCGTCTGCGTGCAGGGTGCGCAGAGAATTGGAAACACGGGGACACGCTGGCCACCAGCTCACTGCTACTTGGTGCGATGTCCATGGGGTCCCTACAAGGACGTCCCAAACACCTCTGCACTGTGGGACCCAGTATCATAGCAACGGCAGCCGTGCTTTGAAGTCAGGCTGACCCAAGCCCAGCTGAGCAACGTGGAGCTTCAAGTCTCTCCTCGGTAAAGTGGGTATCGTCCTACGTAAAGGATGCGCCAGCCCAGCCCCTGGAGAGTGCCCACCCTCACTGTCCCTGCTCCTGCCATTAACGCTTTCTTCTCTGTGCTGCAGTTTGGCCGGGACAGCTTTGTACCACCAACCCTGGGCTCACTGCTCTGCAGGTAGCCAGGCTGCCCTCCTGACCCCTCGTGCCTGCCAAGCTCCAGCTAACCGGGCGGGCCGTGCCCTGGCTGCTCTCTCCGCCCTGGGCCTGCGCTCTCCAGGGCTCTGTGCTGCCTCTGGTGTTGCTGCCCTGCTCCTGAGTGCTTCTCCTCCTCTGGCCCTTGCACCCTGCTGGGGTTCCTCGGAGGTCTCTCCTTGGCCTCTCCTCACTCCCTGAGCAGATTCTGTGGGATAAACACACCTCCCCTGTGGCTACCAACCCTGTCCCCATGGGACATGTCCCTTGTGGCTACCAACCCTGTCCCCATGCACAGACTGCTGGGGTTTGGACTCAGTTTCCACTTCTCCTTCCCCAGGAACCTCCCCCAACCCACCACCTGGGTAGGGACGCTTCCAGGCACTGCCTCAGCGCCCTGCACGGCCTGACAGAGGACTCCACCTGCTTTTCTGTGACCTCCTGTTGACTTCATTCCAACTCCCAACAGGTGGAAACTCTGTCAAGGGCAGGCTTGGTTCCTGTCCTAGCACAGTGCCTGGTGCACAGTGGAGGCTGAGTGGCTGCTGCTTATCATTCATTCATTCATTCATTCACTTACATATTCAAAACAATATTTAGTGAGCACCTAGCCTGTGCCCAGCGCTATATTCGGTGCTAGGGATTCACATGAGCACAAAGTACCGACTCCCTCCCCCAGCTCCACAGGTGTTATATACATGGGGGAGGGTGGGCACAATGAATGAATAAATATCAAAATACATCATGTGGTGACAAGAGCTATGAAATAAGCACAAGCCAGGGTAAGGGGATGACAGGGGTGGGGTCCCATTTGGACACCAAGGTGAGAGAAGCCAGGTTATTTGGGGGTGGGGCACCCCAGGTGGACAGAAAGCGGGAGTCAGGGTGCTGATGCAGCTGGAGCTGTGAGCAAAGGTGACATCAGTGGGCAAGGTCAGCCCAGATCCACAGGGGAAGGGGCCAATTCCTGCAGCGCCCTGGGGCCCTGATCATGGGATCACTGCATGCCGACATCCTTGGCCACCCACTGAATGAGGGGCATGAGACCCTCTCTCAGCAGTGCAGGTTTGGCTGCCCACATCCAAGACCACACCTGCAGCCTACCTGGTCCTCAGAAACCACAGCCCTGCCAGGTATGAAGTCAGCCAAGAACTCCACCAGCTCTGCAAGCAGAGAAGGGGCACCACCGAGAAGGCCCTTCCCCCAACCTCCACAAAATTAGCACAGCAGATTCAGGCTGGAAGAAGTCCGCAGCCCGTGGTGTGGGCTCTGCACTTATAAGAAGGAAAGTTCAAGAAACAGAGCAAGAAAAACTGCCAAAGCTCCCCCCTGCCCAGCCTCCGGGTGCAATAAATCGATTGTTTTAAAAGGTCTGTTTTCAGGCAGGTAAGGGATTTTGTCCTATAATCGTCATCAGCATAAATTAGTGGCTTCTTTCAATAGGGTTTATTTACTTAGCAAGTAAACTGGGTTAGATCATCACTAAATTTTGCCATTTGGCACATATGATATTTATGCACTTAATAGCTTCATTAACGAGATTCCTGGGAGTATATTACTGAGCGAGCCTATAGATCATTGGGCAATAAATTTAGAGACCGTTCCTTAGCATTCATCTAATTTGGCCATAGTTTTAATTGTTTCAGCTAATGATTTCCATTTATGTTTAATAAAATTTATGGTGTCAAAATAAGTTATCAAACCCCAATTTATTCAAGTTCTTCTGACTGATGGGGCCACCCTGAGCGGAGAGCAGCATGTGTCGCCGGGTGACAATTTGCATTTCGAGGCTTTCACTGGGCTGCGAGGGAGTCCCTGGTCAGAAGCATTTGGAAAGGTTTCTGGCCTTATAGGATTTACCTTAAAATTCATTTGCTTTGAAAAGGAAAACGGATGTGGTTAAGTCACCCTTGACTGATGCAGAAGGAGACAGTCTAGCAGCTACCAGGAAAGGCTGATTCTGGAAATGTTTACAAGGAGGCAGCTGACCTGAATGCCACGGAATTTGCCCGGGATTATGTGGCACTGCCTCCTCCCTCTAAAATCAAGTCTTCGGACTCACCCACTCTTCCGGTACGTGGGCCCAGCGCAGGGAACCGGCGAGGCTCACTCAATGTGCAGACCCAGGGGCCTGGGGTCCCCCGCCCTCGATCCGTCCCTCATGACGGACAGCTCGGGTCTCGGTCGCCAGGGCGCTCCTAGCTGATGGCTACAGCCGAGCCCCAAGGAGCACTGCCCTGCCATCCCGTCCCTAGGGTTGCCGAAGACAGTCAAGGTCATGCCTCTTCCCCAGGGCAGCCCAAGTCCAGTGACGGTCTAGTGTGGCCAACGCCCACCCCAGGGCCAGCTCGGAGTGGCTCTGAAGAGCCTCCCACTCCAGAGCACAACCCAACCAGTGGCAGAGTCCTTGGTGTGGCTCCCTCGCAGCCCGGGGCCGCCCTCTGCCCAGTCGCACTGTCTCTGCTTCCCTGGAAGGGACTCTGAGAACTGCCCCGATGGACCCTCTCACGGTCCATGCACGGGGAGGCCCCGTGGCCTTCAGTGCGTCTCAGAGCCCCACTGGAGAGAGCACCTCCCTCCCAGGCAGGCACAAGGACTTTCACAACAGGAGCTTTGTGAAATAGTACAGACCAAAAAGTGACCTAAAGGCCTATCGAGGCATGAAACGTGGACAGTTTCTACAGCACAGACTCTCCTGCAGTTAAAAAGGATGAGGTGGGTGTATATGTGTATATTATTATAGAGATAAGTTAGACCAGTCTATGCTGAGAGGGGAAAAAAGTCAGAAGAGTTGTACATATGATGCATTTTATGTCAAAATAAAACAATTATATATATATATATATATATATATATATTCCATGGGAATCTAGCTGTCTATCTGGAAAATATCTATATCCAAACAGATAGAAAAATTCTAGAAGGAGACACAGGACTGATGACAGTGGCTGCCTCAGAAGGGGTGAGGGCTGAGAATTGGGTGTGGAGGACAGGCTCGATCGAACTTCATCTGGAATGCTTCCACTTCCTGCTTCTTACAGGAGACTATATTCCTGTATTGATAGCTAAACTAAATATTAATCATGTTTTTGGAATGTGGACCATATAATTTTCTCTAAAATGTGTGGATGGGACCCTTTATGGGGATGAAAAGGAAGAAAGCACATCAGAAATACTTAGATGCCATTTAAACGTCTGCTTTGCTCCTCGGTCAGAGGAAAATCATGGGGTTACCCGTAAAAAGAAAGCAGATCACGAAACTATGTCTGATCCACTATACCAAGCGGTTACCAGTATACAAAAAACCTTCAGAAAGCATTGCCCTAAACCTTGGGATTTTCTTATTTGAAATTTCCCATAGCACTGGTGGTTGCTAGGAGATGAGTGCAGCCGGCTCCGTCAATGCGGTTTCCTCGTTCCTGTAACTGAGCTCTTTTCTCTTACAGTCGCGCATGGCTTAACTACGGGGATACGTCCTGAGAAATGTGTCGCTAGGCGATTTCATCATCATGCAAACTTCGTGGAGTGCACTTACACAAACGTAGATGGTCCTACTCACCTAGGCTATGTGGTGTGCACTATCACTCCTTCGCTACGAACCTGCACAGCATGTTACTGCACTGAAAACCGTAGGCGACTGTAACACAATGGTAAGTATTTGTGTATCCAAACATGTCTAAATGTAGAAAAGGTACAGTAAAAATACAGTACAAAGGCTCACAGATTGTACACCTGCATTGGGCACTTACCACGAATGGAGCTTACAGGACTGGAAGTTGCTCTGGGTGAGTGAGTCAGTGAGTGGTGTGAAGGCCTCGAACATTACTGTCCACTGCTGTAGACTTTGTAAACACTGTACCCTTAGGCTACACTAAATTTATAAAAAAAATATTTTTATTTCTTCAATAATAAATTAACCTTAACTTACTGTAACTTGTTTACCTTATAAACTTTTTGATTTTTTTTTAACTTTTTTGACTCTTTTGTGATAACACTTGGCTTAAAAAACACAAACACGTTGTACAGCGGTACGCAAATATTTTCTTTCTATATACCCTTATTCTATAAACTTTTTTCTATTTTTGAAACCTTTTTTTTTTTTATTTCTTACTTAGTTTAAAAAGTATACTCACTTTTTACTTTTTTTACTTAGTTTTTTTGTAAAAAACTAAGACACAAACACACACATTAGCCTAGGCCTATACGGGGTCAGGATCAATATCACTGTCTTCCACCTGCACATCTTATCACCCTGGAAAGTCTTCAGGGACAATAATGTGCCTTATAGTGCCTTCTTCTGGACACTTCCTGGGGGTCCTGCCTGAGAATGGCCCACAGTTTACTTTTTTCTTAATAAGTAGGAGTATACTCTAAGATAATGATTAAAGGTATAGTAAGGACATAAACCTGCAACATGGTCATGTATTATCATTATCAATATTATGTATTAATATTATATGTGCTGGCCTTTTATACAACTGGCAGCTCAGTGGGCTTGTTCACACCAGCAGCACTGCAAACAGGTGAAGAGTGCGTTGCACTGTGACATTAGGATGGCTACAAGGTCACCAGGTGACAGGAGGAACTTTTCAGTTCCATTATAATTTTATGGGACCACATCGCACATGCAGCCTGTTGTTGACAAAAACACTATTAGGTGGCGCATGGCTATAATTCACAGTCATTTTTTAATACCAATACAATTGAGGCAACTTATGTGTAAGAATATCAGCATGTCCATAAATTCAGTGCAAGGTCTAGATTAATTTCCATAGCAGGAGCGAGGCAGACGCCGTAAATCAGAGAGCAGCAGAGCCGAACACCCCTGGAGACCACCCGGCCCACCCCGCCATTTACACAGAGGGCACAGCACGAGAGAGGGCAAGTGACAAATTCTTCAAGGAAAAGCTCAATCAGAGTCACGTTAGGTGGCACAGATCATTGCAGAGGACACTTGCGTTTTGCCTGCTCAGCTATCTTCCCCCTTCTAGAAACAGCCCCAATAGCCATCTAGCAGCCGGCTGCATGATTTGTGGGTCCTGACGCAAAATGAAAATGCGGGCCCCCTGTGCAACAATTATTAAGAATTTGTAAGACGGTGGGTGACAGCACAGCGTTAAAGCAGGAGCAGAGCCCCTCTGAGCACAGAACCACGTGCATGTGCCCTGGCCACCCACCGATGAAGCTGGTCCCCTCCCACTGTCCTCCACGAGGTGGGGGTGGAGGCCATGTCCAGCCCTGGCACCAGAGCACGTGACCCTGAGCTAAGCCAAGCACTTATATTGCTTTGGTCACACTGATTGGTTCAGGGAGGAGCATGTGACCCAAAGGCATCCAATCAGAGTGATTCCCAGGGCTGGTGCCAAGAAAGCTGGGAAGCTCTAATCCCCTCTTGGGGACTGACCTTGAACCATGTAGCCGAGCTGCTGCTGGCAGCCTTCCTGTGACCATGAGGACAGAACCTGCCTGAAGTTAAGGCAAACACACAGTAGACAGTAGAGCTGAGCTGGGAGCCAGAGAGAACCAGGCTCTGATAGTATCTTTTAAGCTCTTATAGCAAATATCCCCTTTATGTGATCCAATACACTTTTTGTTTATAATGATTTGAGTTAGATTTTCTGTCACTTCCATGCAAAAGCATCCTCTCTGAAGAAGTTCTCACAGATCATTTAAATTGTACATTTTGCACAAGTCTGTGTGGATAGCAATTTGGCAATGTCAATTAATATTTAAAATGCTCATGTCATTTGCTCATGAATTCTATTTCTAGAAAGAAACTTATCCTACAAAAGCCCTCATCCAATTATGCAAGGACTTTATTTTAATGGTCTTTGCAGCATGGTTTACAATAGTAAAAAATGGAAAACAAACATACCTCCATCAACATAAGACTGATTAAATAAACCAGGGCCATTTAATTGTCTAGAACCACAAAGACAAGTTAAAAAGAATGAGGCCGATATGTATTCCCATAAGAAGGTATCCATGATTTGTTGGTAAGTTAAAAAAGCAAGCTGTACAAGAAGGTTATAGTTTGATCTTATTTTTGTAAAATAAGTTAACAACGCAATTCTAGCACGTATCTACTACGGAGAAAAATGTTGCTGGAGGATTTGGGGGATTATAGGAAGGGCTTTCATTTTTATAGAATACATAAAAATTCAAATGCTGCAGAAATCTAATGAGGATGTATTGCTTTTACACTGAAAAAAAAAATGAAATGAAATTTTAAATTCCAAAGTGCACCATTTATCTTGAGGTATTTGGCCATAAGTAACTCTGTGACATTAGTGTTAAATAAAACTCCGTAAGACCTATGCCGTCTGCTCCCAACCAGCCACTCCTCAAGCAAACTCTCCACTGTGTGAGGGCTAGCTTCAGAACGTTCCAGAAGGTGCGAGATGGCCATCCCAGGCACCACTGGATTCACTGTCGCCGACATTAACAAGCTTCAGGAGGTTGGTTTCCTATCTCGGGACCCCCTGCTGAGTTGGGTGACACTTTCCTTATCCATTTTCACATGATCACCATAACACGTTTTGATTGTGCCTTTTAATTCAAAACTGAACGCCTAAAAGACACACAGGTAGCTACCACCTGACTGAGATCTCAAGCCACGGTTCCTCAGTGAGGAAGTAAGCACGTACTGAGCAGCTATTATGGGCCAAGCACTGAGGAGGCAACGCGGAATGCGCTGGTCGTGGTCCTGTCTTCCCAGAGCCCGGCGGGGAACACGGGCGTGAGGAGTGTCGAGAGCAAGACGCAGGGGGCGAGGCCGCGTGTGCAAGGCTAACGCAGCTTCTGGAGCCAGGGAGGCTTCCAGAAGGAGTGCAGTTCCAGGAGAAGCCTGGGACAGATAAGAGTCATCGAGGAGGCGCTTGTGTGAAGGACCTGAATGAGAACAGGAAAGGGACTTGGGGAAGCGAAAGGGACCTCAGTTTGTCTGGGACGTGCAGAGCTGGGGAAGGAGCCCTGGGCTTGGGGAAGGAGGCGCAGTTAGGCTGGGCCTTTCTCACTGTGCTGGAATGTTGTCATTTCTCTGGAGAAAAATTTAAAGCCATGGGGAGTCTTAAGCCAGGACTTTGTGGCTGCATTTGCAGCACAAAGGGGGTCTTTGCTGCTGGGGCAGGGGCGCAGGCTGGTCTGGGGAGACCCTGGAAGCAGTCTGGGCAGAGAATGGAGGCTAGGACTCAGAGGTGCAGCGGGGAGCAGGGCAGAGAGGGGGCAGGAGAAGAATGGACCTGGCTCAGTCACGGCTGGTCTGGGCTGACGGGGGTCGGTGTGCGGAGCCCATCTCAGCCCAGGTGTGCTTCCACCGCCGTCCGCTCCCAACGCCCCACCCTTGTGCACTGCCCACTCCGTGCCGGGGACCACGCCGAGCCTTTGTGTCTCCTCCACGCACGCTCACTGCACCCATCACGATGGCTCCGGTTTGAGACGGTTCCTCAGGGGCCCCACCAGTAAGGGCTGCAGGACAGATGGGCCGCAGGGCCAGCGACAGCATTGTCAAAAAGGCATAGAAGATCTCAAGTTGGAACGGCTCAGCATTCCAAGGCGCACAGTACCCCCAAGCGTGGGGCGTGCACCACCGGATTAGACAAGCGCGTCCGGCTCGGGGATCGGAATAAGCATAGACCATTGGGGGGTCCTGCGACCACAGAGTTACTTGATGAGAACTCACTCACGCCACCTGTCACAGACCCAGGAATGGTGACGGCACAACATGGACACTACGGTGGTTCACACACACATTATTTTTCCTCATTGTATTCACGGCTTGAAGCAATCAGAAGCAAGCTGCCTTCCACTAGAAAAGTAAACCTTAGCAATTAAAAAAATGCTTGCAGCCCATGGCAATGCCTTCCTTCCATGCACGTAGTGGCTGGTTCTGTTGGCTAAGCCAGGTGGAGAACCTGCTAGTGAACGTGCAGGCCTGCAGCCTTCTGCCCCTGTCTTGAAAACCTCAACGGATGGACGCATAAGGCACAGCCCAGATGCAACTTGGTTTTCATTTTCACTTTTAGAATGATTTCTACTCAAAGTGAGTACTCTCTAGGACCTACAACTTCAAGAAGGAAGCCCAGGATGGAAGTTTCAAAACCAGGTAGAATGGTCTGACAGCGATGCAAGATTTAACTGACTTAGAGATTTCATTGCAATTGTTAGATTTTGGTGCATGCTCCAGTGAAAAAGTTCCATAGATTTTGAGTGGTCTGCCCTAACTCTTTTTTTTACAAACATCCGTGTTTTGTTTTTTTTAATTGCTTTAAATCGTTTGTTTTTTAGTGTGTGATTTCACACAACACAGGGGTTTTCAGGAGCGCCTATGTGATGTCACAGCAGAACCTCCTGCGCTTGAACTGTGGGGCCTTCTCAAGGAGGTTAGACAACATCCACAGGCCATATAAGTGACCGTGCGTTGCTCAGGCTGGGAATAGGTGAGTAGCAGGTCTCCCAGGGAGCAAGGCCTACGGTGGTGTCACTCTCAGCGCCATGCAGGTGCAGCGTGGCACCGAGCACCCTCTTCTGCTCTGCACCTGGGCACCTATCTCGCCGCACCCGAGTCCCAGCCCTGCTGTGGCTCTTTCAGAACCATTTTCTGCCCTGACCCCCGGGTTACGTACTCGAAGGCCAAGTGCTCACGAGTGCAGGACACACTCTCTGCAGCTCCCGAGCACTGCGTGACAGGTCAGCCCACCTGAGCCCAGGGAGTCCTGTGGAGGACCACAGCGTGGTGGAGGAAGGCCTGCATCCAAAGCATCCCTCGGGGTCAGCGTGTGGGGTGGGGACCCCCTCATTCCCTCTGGGGACAACTGTTGATAAAAGCTTTGCAGTTAGTACGCGCTTTCACACGCATTTGCTTGGGGGCGGGGCAGACGTCACGAGATCGAACGTTTGGGGACAACCACGTGTCCACTCGCCCCTCACTGGAAGGGCAGGCAGCCCTGCCACAGGCAGGCACACACATAGAGAGAAATTCGAGCATTTTGGCTTCATCTTTTCTGCTTCCTCGTGCCCAGCAGAGCTGTCATCTCACTCCTTCCACTCATGCTGCAAGCAGGGACCCCTGGAGTCCCCCCTGAAGCCCTGCAGTGTCACCAGAACCTCTCATGTGCACCTCTGAGCAGTGTCAGTGGAGCCACCTGCCTCTCAGGCTGCTGCCTGGCCCGGCTCCGGGGCACCATCCATACAGGCCCTGCCACGTAGCGGCCACGTCCCCTGTGGCGGGTGCCCCTGCCGTTATGCAGTGAGCTGGACTCGCACCCGACCCGCCTGAAGATGAGGAGCCACCCTCACTCCTCGTTTTTGAGCCCAGTCCCAGGGCCCCCAGCATCTGGCACGGATGCCACCGTCAATAAATGCCTGCCTGTTTCCATAGTTAATAAAGCAGAACAATCGTAGTGTCGGGGCGGCCGTTGCCCAGGGCTTGTGCGCTGCCAGGCCACACCCCACCTACCTCTCACCAGGGAGGGAGGCAGAGCCCGCCTCTGCGCTTTAGAGATGCGAGGACTGACCCACACGCGTGCAGTGGCTTGTGCAGGGTCTGCTTGCGGGACACGGCCATGCTGGGATGGAACTCGGGCCGATTGACTCAGAAGCCCCAGTTCTCACTCCGTTTGCAGAAGGGAGGGGGTGCATGCCTGCTCCCACAGTTGCAAGTTCAAGGTAACAGGTACTAGTACTCCCTGGAACGGCCGAGCTTTCAGTCGGAGAAGCCCTGCATCCGTTGGCACCATCACTGCTCGAGACCCCTCTGTTCCCTGTGGACACGGCCTCGCTGTTCCCCGCCCCGGACTCTGCCATCCGGATCATTCTGCTCCCCTGCCCCGCCATCCACACGCCACAAACGCCACCACTAATTCCAGGAGTTCACTTTCAAAATAACTTCATTTGGGTTTACAAGAAGGCAACAGAAGCCCTTTGATCTAGACAAGGCACGTACGGTTTCATTCCATGGTTTACGGAACGATTTTAGACTAATTATTTTTGACAACTTGCAAATGTTTGTAAACTTCTTCAAGAAGGAAATGGCACAATTATGTCTTCCTCTGACAAAGAGGAAAGGAGTTTTCCTTTGTGCCAAGCGTTTGATATCTGTCCTCCTGGGAGAATTCTGGAGCCTTCATCCTCTGAGGGGATCTGATCTCCCCTAAGAATTCATCAAATCGTCCTCCGGGCCTCTGCGAGGTCAACATAACTAAGCAGGTAAAAAGCCATGCTGGACGGGTCGTTGGAACCATTCCCCAGGGGTTCTCTGTCTTTTGTCACGTGGGTGTGACGGCCCCAGTCAGGTGCCAGCCTTGCTCCCAGCCTGGACGCTACCCGTCTGACGACCGTTGGTGCCATTCCCATGTGACTCTGCCCACGACCGTACCCTGGTGGTAAACACGCCTAGCTGTTAAAGGGAGATCTTCCTCAGCCCACCTTAAAGAAAATTATCTCAAATCACAGCTACTTGCCATGAGCCGGAGCAGCAATCCCGGGAGCTGGAGGAAGCTCCCCGGATCCCGGAAATCACGGATTCAAAACCGCAGAACTCCAGCGAGGCAAAGCGAGGCCTCGGGGCCTGGTACCGCAGCAGGATGGACTCAGGCAGCCCCTCCCAGGACCGGCTGGCATTTTAACACCCTGTGATTGTTTACCGTTGTTAATTCAAGTGCAGGCACAGCAGGCAGGTAGAAATACTGCAAAACCAAGCGGCCCTTAATCCCTGGCTAATCCCTGGTCAACTAACATATCCTTCCTTTATTAAAAAAATAATAAGAAAAGAAAGAAAGAAAAAGGTATTCCAAGTCTTTTGTTGAAAACAAATTCCTACATAAAGAAAAGACCTTTTTCTTCCCTTGAGACCAATGCCCTGACTTCTACATTCTGGCCAAAGACGAAGGATCACTCTGCTTCTCTCAAGTATTTTCCCAGGGCACCAACAAAGTTCTCATTATTTTCAACATAAATCCATTTTATGATGTTTAAATGAAAAATTCCTTTTCACCCCTCTGACTCTAAGAAGAAATTCTTAACACTTACCTTTAGGAGCCAGTCACAAAAGCAGTCACGAAAGTGGAGACGTTGCCAAGCTGGCTTCTTTCTGAAAAGGTAATGAAGACAAACTTTAGATTTGTAATTTTTAAAAGGCGACCGGTAGAAGTGGAGGCAACGGGAGGTCTGACATCGCCCTGCCCCCCCTGCCCCCACCCCCCGGCAGGCGCGGGGAG
>VSMD01038163.1:0-19910 GCA_008750895.1 Mirza zaza | reverse complement strand
CGAGACCCCATCTCTACTATAAATAGAAAGAAATTAATTGGCCAACTAATATATATATAGAAAAAATTAGCCGGGCATGGTGGCGCATGCCTGTAGTCCCAGCTATTCGGGAGGCTGAGGCAGCAGGATTGCTTGAGCCCAGGAGTTTGAGGTTGCTGTGAGCTAGGCTGATGCCACGGCACTCACTCTAGCCTGGGCAATAAAGTGAGACTCTGTCTCAAAAAAAAAAAAAAAAATAGTCTACAGACACAACTGATAAAAGCCTTTTAAAAGACACTCAATGGGCCATGACGAAGTCTTAGAGTAATGAAAAATATACTCTGACTTTCTAAGTTTTATATGTTTTTAATTTGAAATTAGGTACTTTCAAAAGTTAGATTACAATTAATCTATAAACAGACTAACACAAGGTATCTGTAAGTTTTCATTTACTTTTATTTTCTGAATATACCTTTAATGAGTGTTCAGTATCTACCAATAATACTAATGATAAGGTATCAATAAGGCAGCTTGGAGAAGAAAAATACATTGATTAGGCTGTATTTAAAAGGAAAACTGGTCTAGGATGAAACCTAATCTGAGTGGACATCTGTGGATGAGAAATGCAGATATTTTCCTGGTTAGAGCTGGAACCCATACTACTAAGTGAAGTATCCCAAGAATGGAAAAACAAGAACCACATATACTCACCAGCAAACTGGTATTAAATGAGCAGCACCTAAGTGGACACATAGGTACTACATTAATAGGGTATTGGGCAGGGGGATGGGGGTGGGTGGGTATATACATACATAATGAGTGAGAAGTGCACCGTCTGGGGGATGGTCATGCTGGAGACTCAGACTTGTGGGGGGAGGGGGGAAAGGGCATTTATTGAAACCTTAAAATCTGTACCCCCATCATATGCCGAAATTAAAAAAAAAAAGGAAAACTACTTACAAAAACGGATTCATGTCTTATTATTTTTCAATTTTTTTTTTTGGGGGGGACAAGGTCTCACTCTGTCACCTGGGCCAGAGTACAGTGGCATCATCATAGTGTTTTTCAATTTTTAAGGCTTATCTCCATACTTTATAGTAGCTATCTAAAAAGAAGAAAGCTACTACCAAAAACAACTATTACATTAACATCTTCCTTCACTCAAACTTTCTTTTCTAATATTATTTTTCCTAAAATGATTCAAATAAGCTTTTGATTTAAGTACTTGGTCTTAACCTGTGGCATAAGAATACAATTTAAAATAAGTTAAGGCATTTATAAACTGCTATGAAGCTATTTTATTATTATCAGTTTCCCTGAAGGCCTAGATCATTCTTAAAATAACTTTTCAAAATATGTAGTGTCTCTCAGTTTTTGTGTTATACATTTATTCAACAAATATTCATGGAGTGCTTGCTATGACTACCATTGACTGAAAGCTCCTCAAAACCAGAAACCATAGATTTATATTCCCAACATGTGGCAAAGAGCTTATCCCCTAGCGGATGCTTAGTAAGGTCTTATAGAAATGAACTATGCACTAAACAGTAGGGCTACCAAGATAAGAGCAACATAGTTCTTGCCTTAAGAAGCTCATATTTCATTTAAAGATAGAATACAGCTATTGAATAACAACCATTTAATACCAGCCTTCACTTAGTCACACTTGCATTTTAAAAATTAAAAATATCATCCAAGTGGGAGATTTTTTTTAAAAAGTGTTTCTAAAATAACTTACTTGCTGACTTCTTTATACTGGGCTATCTCCTCAATATAAAGAAGGTCATGCAACCGTGACTGATAGTTGGTCTTGGTCAATGATTTGTCTAAAACGGACTGGGTAAATAGCTGGTCAGCAGAGAGAGGAATTTGGTATCTGATAAGAAGGCTCTTCTCCAAATCAGTAGTTTCATTAGGTTCAAAATCTATAATAGTCTTAGAAGAAGAATCCCAACGCTTAGCTGTGGTTACTAGCTGTTGTTTTGCATGCATCAGGTATTCGAGATCTAAATGGAAACATAAAACACATTTATAAAGAAACATAACATTAAAATTCTCAAATAATACATTACAAATTTTGTTAAGAGTATTTTATATGCTAGAGCTAAAATTCTTAAGAACAAAACAATATAAAAACCCATTTACAAGGCATTTCCCCCATATCAGAAATATTTCATCTATTTTAACAAAACAACATGAACAGGAATCCATGTTTTAAAAAAAAAATTTTTTTTTTTTACTGTATCAGGCTAGACATGCCAGATACAGTTATTATCATTTTAAAAATATGGATTGACATTTAGAACTCTTCAGTCAAGAGAGATCTCACCTGTAGGAAGAAGATATGATAAGTTCTTCATAAGATAAGTTTTACCAGGTGATAATCATTTTCCTCTTACTACTACCAATACTCATCCCATTACAGAAAGAGAATATCAAAAAGCTGCGAAAGGTTAAATATTTTCTTACATGGTAAAACACAGTGAAACTACATATCTAAAAGTCAACTCACTACAAACAAAAATCTTTTAGAAAAATTCATGTAAAATACTGCTAATTCCTCATTAAAACGTGATACGATGCCATTCAAATATCATTTCTGAAAAAGCCAGTTTAGCCCCAGTTAAATAATACTATAAATAGGGCACCATGTCAAAATGAATGACTATTCAAGTTCTGACATCTCTGGAAAAAAACGTAGCATAGTACCAGCACGGGGTGCAATCCACAGTAACATAAACTCTAAACACTGAATCAGCTCACTCTACATGCAGTATATATTACTTTTCTATTGGGTGAAACATGCATACACCCATAAAAATGAAACTTAACCAAAAAGAAAAAAAATTGCTTGACTGATTCATTACGCCAAGATTCAGTTTTAACATAACATAATTGGAAAGATGGTTTCACAACTTAGCTTAAAATTTTATGAAGAAATAATAAAAAGTTTAGACAAAGATCAGTTAGTATCCAAAGTACAAAGACAAGTTATCCTAAACTATCTCTGAAATGAGAACATAATGCATAATTGCCATGTCTTGCTTAATGAGAGATTTTACATTTAAGTGGTACACACAGATTATAAACATATAAGTACAGTCATCTACCAAGAGAAATTTCTCAGTAGTAGCTAATAGCCTATTCTAATATCTTAATAAAAATAAAAACCAAAAATATAAAGGCCCTAATTTCCAAACTTTGCTCCTTGAAAGGGCATTTTTACATGCCAGGTTCATTATTTCTCAAATGGCAACATAAATACAATTATAATCATCCAAATGTAAAGATGGTCTGTTCATTAAAAACTTGCACTTTTAAAATACTATGGGGATTTACGGTCTGTTTTTAGAATAACCCCACAAGCAGTTTTTAAAGTACATCAACTACATTTTCTTCCTAAATGCTCTAAAATTGAGATCTGTCTATCCATTCATTAGATCACAGCTACAAAAAGTATTTGAATTTTAGAAATGCCAACACTCCTAAAACAGAGTATACTGTCATTAAAGATCAGATGCTATTAACAAAATAGCAAGGATGTACATAATTTTTGTCCTCAATTCAAAAGTCAAAAAGACACTTAGCAATGTTACAGTGACAAACCAAATAACCAGCTCTTTAAAAATAAATAAAAATTAAATTCTATGTAATAGTGAAGAATCTATTTATTAAGAATATGTAGTTGTAAAAGAATGTCTGATACCCTTTTGGGGTGGGGAAACTATATCTAATAATTTTTTAAATTTCACTTTAATTTATACTATGCCTAGATCAATATTATGTTTATGCACTAGTTATTCCTAACTGATATTTAAGTAGCTGAGACAATAATAAACCTAAATTGATGGAGTTTTCCTTCAAAAAAAAACTTTCTGAATCACCTATTTAATATGCAAACCAACTTATACTTTCTACTCTGGACTAAAGGTATTCAGGCTTTTTGGGAAAAGTGGCATGAGCTATAGTATTTGTTTTTCTCATTTTATCTATATAGTACCCTGATTCCCACCCTGATTTTGTGAAACTCTTAAAATTATATGCTTTTATCAAAATATCACATATATTCCATAAATATGAACAATTATGAATCCATAAAATTAAAAATTTTTGAGTATCTTCAGCAGGTAGCGCAACAATTTCAAACAGTGTTAAATAGTATTCCATTTTTTTTTAAATGACTATAAACAGCACAGGAAAGGGGAAAGCTGGGGAGCAGAAAGAATCTTGAAAGAAATCCATGTGTGCCAGCATCAAAAAGTCTCCAAACTACTGATCTAAGTCATTAACTCAAATGTCAAATATAAATTGTGGCCAGTGACTACTACAAAGGATATATTTTACAAAAGCCACTTTTCTTTCCCTATTTCATCTGAACGTGAGTCAAACTTCTGGTCCCATTCCTCTCACTTGTCAGAAGAAACTTATTAAACCTATTTAATGACCCACCTAACTTATAAAACTTATAATGCTTGAAGGTCGTTAGGTCTTGGGAGTTCCTCTTTAAATACAGGGAGGTGAGGTCCCCTTATGGGGACACTAGACAAATGATTACTCCTTGAACTCTTTGTCATCCCCTACCCTACAGCACATGTGTACCTACTAGCATCTAAACAGGCACATGCACTACTCAGGCCAGCCTGAGCCAGTTCATTCCTGGTATGCACTTTTCTTCAACCTAAAATAGGTGAAGGTAAAAAACACAAAGGGAAGATGAAAAGTAAACAGGTTAGGATCAATATTTATAAAACCATTTAGAGAGAGTTTAACACTGATTTATTAACCTGCTCCTATAATAAAAAATCTCAAAGCTAACCTAACAGAAATTGTAGACCTATGTAATATGTTACCCTGACATGTGGTAAGGCAGAACCTCTAAACATATTTTAGGAGAAGTCCATAAGAAAAAGTTAAAGATAATTAGAATACATCTACTCTTTTGAAGATAACATAAGGGAAGAGCTGCCACTGGCAAAAATAGAATTCAAGGTTGAAATAAGTAGTCTGTCACAGGATACACTTTCCAACTCCCCTTGCCCTTCTGATACTGAGAATAGCAGTGCTCACATTTTAACCACATATTTACTACTCTAATAAAGTATCCAAAGAGTGGGTTTGTTTTGTCTTGAAGTATGTAGTACAGTAGACTTAAAAAAATATATTTAGCAGGACCTGGAGAGTAGTTAAGAAGAAAATAAGGGGAAAAAAAAGAATCCAGTCTAAGTACCCAACACAAAAAAAGAATCTTGAAAAAAAAATCCACATGTGCCAGCATCAAAAAGTCTGACATAAGAGGCAAGCAGTAACTGGATGTTAAATATGGAATTTATTAAAAACAGCTATATTTATCTAGGACTTAGAGAATAAGATGAAATGCTTCCTAATTCCAAAATCAGATACCACACTCTTCCTTAGAAAATATTAATATTTTGGTCTGCGGCTTTAAAAGTCTTGACTGCTCAAGTTAACAATAAAATATAATCCCCAAGTAATCCAAACTACCACTTCAGCTATCCATTTCAATATTCTTCCTTTCACCAAAGCTGCTACATAGAAGATGAATACCTCTTAGTTTGCCCATGTTGTCTGTGCCTATTTTCTCTCTCTTAAAGAGGCTAACAATAGTTAAAACAGCAGGATAATAGCATAAGAAATACCTTATACTTTTTACATGCTTCTACTCAGTTACATTTATCTTTTATCAATAAACTATTTTAATCTATCTTTCTATTACTTTTCTGATCCCATAATATTACACACACACACACACACACACACACAGGTCTTAATTTAGCAACAACTTTGGCAGTTGGGAATAATTCGTAAGTCATACTAAATTTTAATGCTAATGCTAACATACACTGCTAGACTCAACTAGAGAAATGTATGATATCAAGTTTGCAGGCTTAAACATAAGAGTTAATTTTCAATCTGTTGCTTCCATATATTCAAAACAGAATTCCAAATCAATTTTGCCAAACAAAAATTTTCCATTAATCAAAGCTGTCACAGGAACCTATAATGCAGTTTGTTTTCTAAACACGGAGAAAACTCACTAACTTACTTCCTTCGTTGATGCCTTTTGCACACATTTTTGAGAAGTATATCTTTAGTCCAAAAAAAAAATTTTAGTTTATAGTGTCTTTTTCTGAACCTGAATCTCACCAACAAGAGAAAAACTAGAAAAAGCAAAGTTAAAGTTATACATATTTCCTGAAAAGTTTACAGGATTGCCATAGAATGACTAGAGAAAAAAATCATTCACGGCCTATAAATAGAAAAGGTCTGGGTGCTTTAGATATCATAACAACAATGAAAAAAACAAATATATATATATATATATATATATATATATATATATATATATATATAGCTTTTCTGCACCCCTTGCACCCCAGCCCCGTTCAAATTTGTGTTAACTAAAGTAGGATTTTTAGTTCAATAACGAACAGTGGATTAGAGAAATATGAATGTCTGCTACACAACTTGATTTTAAGTTTCATCAGTAGTACACTAATGTAACTAAGTCCTGTGATCAAATCAGTCTGACAGACACTGAGCACCTGTAATAATGTGAGGTACACTGTGGCTCTAAGAGAGAAATAAGGCATGCAGCATTTCTAAACATATCTGTACATGGAACTCTGTACCATAGGTATTACTGTTAATTTCAGGGAAACACAGTTTAGGAAACATTGAGCTAACAGACCACCTGCTGGAGATTAAATTAGCCAGGCTCCCACATTGTTAACAATTTAACGAAGTGGTTATCTTGCTCTCAATGTCTCGAAATGCTGTCCACACAAGTGTTCCAGGAAAGGATACAAAATAGGACACTGCCATTTTACATTTTATTGTCTCAGAATATTTCATAAAATGTGATTTCACATAAACAAATTTTGTGCCCTAAAATTTTTTGCTGACAGGAACTCACTGTGATAATCAAAAACACTAACTAGTACTAAGAGAGAAGCAGGAAATAAATATTATACTATTCAAATACTGCTTTCATTTCTTCAGAATTCTGTTAGGACTTCTGTACAATCACACTGAAACAAATGTTGTCATGCAATAAAAATGTTAAGAACTTAACAAAAACGGTAAGATACTCAATGGCATCAATTTTAAAAGTAGGGAATTAGACAAAACTAAAAATTAGCAAAAGTCAGCTAATTTGAGTAATAATAATCAAAAAAAGTTAAGCAAATGTCATCTTGTTTGCCTAACCTCTATTTAAGTTTTTCTTTTTATAATATTCAAAATCTTACATCAGAAAATACATTCTGTAGATTTTATATTGTTCTCTTATATTGTTCTTTGTCCTTGAAAAACAAATTTCTCTGTGAAATGATTTAATGTTTCCAAATTAGTCAAGAAAATGCTTAATTTTTTCAATTACTTTCCCTAACATAAATACTTAAAGGTAAAACCCTATTTAAGGGAAAACAGACAAAGGTATCAAACTACAAAGAGGTCACTAAAGAAAAGGATATAGTAGTATAAAAAAGGAGGAGGATATCCTTGTCTGTATTAATTCCCTCTACCCTAGGTGAAATATAAAATTTATTATATTCTCAAAATCACATATGTGAAACAGCAGAAAGAAGACTCTTTATTCCCTCCAGTTACCAGGCTCAAAACATCAGTCATATCGGATAATTTCTCTTTCCACCCCTATATCACATTACCTTGCCAAGATCTGCAGGTGCCATGGCTTAGGTCTTTAATTTCTGCTTTTTAGTCCCTCTGCTAAGCACCCTAGTCCCAGCCTCACATAAAACAAAAACAAAAACCTCCCCCTCTTTTTCATTTCTTCATCCCTTGTATAAGCCCCAAACTGCCCTAATCACGACCGACGACAGAAATAACAGCTACTACCGACTGAGCGCTCACAGCAACTGGGCAGGCGCTGTGCAAGACTCGCTCCGAGTTCCCAGCCCTCCACAGCTAACTAGCCCCGCTTTAGGGGCGTTTCCCCATGGGGTTCAGAGACGGTGATGGGGAGAAAATCAGGGTCCGAATCCAAATCTATTTGACTCTGAATTTCATCCACTGCTCTTCTTTTCCAATTAGAAAAGTGAAACTTATCTTAGGCAAAAGTAGTCAAAGTACCTTCACTCTTCTCAAGCCCATGAAAGTGCCCTGAAATTCTCTTCATCACCTCCTTCTCTGCTTATCATCTATTTTAATAAATAGTACCACTTTCTTTTACTTTTTATTGCAGACATTTAACATTTTATATTATTAATTAAATCTTTTTAAACTAGTAAGGATTCTTGACAATACTTACAAGATTATTTCTGTGGGAAAACAAGTCATGAGTTATAAGCCACCTATCTAAAAGCAAACTTTTAGGCCGGACGCGGTGGCTCACGCCTGTAATCCTAGCACTCAGGGAGGCCGAGGCCGGCAGATCGCTCGAGGTCAGGAGTTGAGTTCGAAATCAGCCTGAGCAAGATCGAGACCCTGTCTCTACTATAAATAGAAAGAAATTAATTGGCCAACTAATATATATAGAAAAAAATTAGCCGGGCATGGTGGTCCCAGCTACTTGGGAGGCTGGGGCAGAAGGACTGCTTGAGCCCAGAAGTTTGAGGTTGCTGTGAGCTAGGCTGATGCCACGACACTCACTCTAGCCTGGGCAACAAAGCAAGACTCTGTCTCAAAAAATAAATAAATAAGAGTAAACTTTTAAAAAACCACCCACATGTAAGCCAAAAACATCGATTTAGTTATATTTGAGAAGAGGAGATGCATGTTGATCTCTATGTATTATTTAAATCTCTTTATGATTTAAAAAAGGTGCTTCTTAGTAGTTCCTAAATTCTGGTCTCTAAAAGGACCTTACTAGTATGGCAAATCACAGCATGAAAGCCAAATTCAGCCATTATTTTTGAAAAAAAATTTTTATTGGAACACAGTCATGCCCATCAGTTTACATATTGCTTATGGCTGCTTTCTCACTACAATGCAGAGCTGAGTACCTGCAACAGAGACCATCTGTCCTGAAACACCTAAAATATTTATTATCTGGCCCTTTGCAGAAAGAAATTGCCAAATCCTAAGCTAGTAGATATAAACCAAATACTTTATTTTTATTTTGTCAACTATCATATCTATTTGGCTACAGAATTTAACTTATTCTGATTCCAAAGAGTACTGATGAGATGACAAAAATAAACACTATAGAATAAAAACATGTAAAAGAGATCAGAGCAAGTGGGAAATAAGGGTAAAATAAAGTTTGGGTAATATACAAGAAGATATCACCTAATTGTTAAATTTGGACACAAATTTTGCTTTAACCTCACTAGCAACTGAAATAAAGAAGTAGACAGACTAATTTCACTGTTATTTCCAAAAAACAAAATCCTAGTATTTGCTCATGAGAAACAACTTCTTCTAGGATCTCATGAATGGGACATTATGGTACATGGTGAAAAACATCTTCCACAATATATTACTGTTAGCTATAGTCAATACAACAGCAAGTTTCATACAGCTCTGCTATGTGAAGGGTTTATTAAATATTTAGTCTTTGTTAAATAAAACACCTATAAATCCAAACGAGAGCCAAAGAAATGTGGGATAACATGCCTTTTCCTTGTCTTGTTTTGGCATAAAATTTAGGTATAGGCAGTAATGTGACAACATACAAAGTAATTCATCATGTTCTGCTTACATATAGAAACCAGGGACAACTTCTCAAAAACATAGAGCAGATCCTATTAAAAGCATCTTGGTCTCCTTAACACTAGTGAATGTACAAACTGACTTAGGAAGGCTTATATTCAGGACCTTTCATTCAGAGATAATGTACTAACATCAGCAAAGTTAACTGGACAGTCAGTAGGACATGAAAATAAACATTGTATGCGTATACACAATTACCATTAAAGTGATATTCTACCTAGATTAATATTGAAGGAGACTACTATGCTAAAACCATCTTACTTTAAAATGAAATTGGTAAACCAAAACAGACTTGATCATCTACTCATACAAGTTTAGGGAACCTCAAAGCTCAAGCTTTGCCTGATGACTGGATGAAGAGACAGGGCCCAGTGTGAACCATTTTAAGCCCATTACACAGTAAATAAGTCAATTAACTTGGGATTTTTTCCCCTTATTATTCCCTCCCTATCCATGGAATATTTAGGGGCCAATACATATCTTTTAATGTTGCCTTTTAATACATTGTATCAGGGGAAAAAAGTCTAAATATTACCTTCTGTAGAAGCTGCATCAATCATTACTCTTTGCATGAGTACTGGCTCCAATCCAAAGTCGAAAACTATGGTTTGGCGAAAAGTTCCAAATATTTCTGTGTTAAATGCTATCCCGACTTTATACACGTAATGATCTAATCCATTTTGGGCCATCTTTCCTCCTATCCATTCTTGACAGTTTTCTGGGACTTCTTGTGATACCTGGGTAGTACTATCTCCGGCAGATATTGCAATGATACTAAAATGAGGACGATGAGCATCATAAAGCAATGCTACACGATACAGCATTCTTGCAGGCTACAAGGAAGTTAAAATAATTCATTGAGTACAAGGGGGTAAAAAATCCAATTGTAATTGGGCTCTTCAATGAAAATATTTCCATAAGGGACTCTTACTTTCCCATGTTTCTAAGATATTATGTTAAAAATACAAATTGTGCTCATAAGCCATTTAAGAAGAAAAGCAGAATGGTATTTTAAAAATCAGTTGTCAAAACTATATATTTTTGCTACATCACTAACCTCCCTGCTCTTTCTGTGGTATGTTCGTCTTTCATTGTGGCAAAAGCGATCACCCTGCATAACCATCAACCTCCAACTTTCTGTACTCTGCCTAAAAAAGTTTTATGTATCCTCAAGTAGGAAGCCTTCATAAGAGGGCAATTACCTCTGAAAGCACTGGATTGGGTTCAAGGCTGAAGCTAAGTATTCTTGAATTTTTCATCTCAAGATACAGATGGCACAGCAAAAGAAACGCCACCAAAAAGTACTTACAACTTTTCCATTAAGCATATTCACAGAAATGTTTTACTCTGCTTCAATCTTAAACTTTGACTATTATAATTTGAAAATGGGAATTGCTGCAGAAAATATCCCATATTAAAACCCATTATTATAGAATTTGTGATTTCATCAAGTCAAACATAAAAACAAATTGTCATTGTTTAAAAATCTTAGAAATATCAGATAAATAATCAATTTTGAAATAATTATAAGCCATGAACCCCATCCTATGTTCCAAGTTTAGAAGACAATATGTCAAAGATCTCTTTATCAAATAATAAGAAAGCATCCTAAACATCTACAAATATCTTATCTCAAAGGTTTAAAAAAACTGTACTTTTAAAGAGTGAAATACAGAAATACACTTTAGCACAATACATAACTATGTACTTATATTAAAACATTTTCAATACTCTTTTAACACAGAGATTTAAAGGTCCAAAACAGGTTTGAGAAAATTGAGCAAAATTTGTTCTTTACTTAGTACAAAATTCATACCTTACAAGTGAGAGCAAAGGTCCATGTCTGGTGAGATTTTTTGGTGTTGACAGTAACCGACAGGTCAGGATTATGTTCTACCTTTACTCCTTCTATACATTCGCTAAGCTAAAAATAGAAAGCAGTTTATGTTATGTTTTTACTGCTAAAAGCACAAACAAAAACTTTCAGCACAGTAAATAAATGTCAACAGTAAATATGTCAGAACTGTTTGTCAAGCAAGGTATTTTTATTTTATACATTCACTTTCAGTACTTTTGATAAGAACAAAATATAATAAAGCTAAATTAAGAGACAGAAGAAAATTAACAACTACCACAAAATGGCAGGCAGAAACTGCGTAAATGAAGGTAATTAATATAGCACAAGTAAATCTCCAAACAAATGATTCAGTTCTGCTCTTTAACAAATGGGTCTACTTTTGCTACTAAAAACATTATTTTAGCAGAATCAAGTTCTTCATATAAAAGATAATGAAACAACCAAAATATAGCACATAATAAAGTCAAGACTCAAATAAGTTCATTGTTTAACACATTGAGTGTCACAGTAGAAAAAAAATTTTTTTCCTTGGGGCCACAGTGTTCTATTACGAAAATAGAATAAAAATGTCAAAACAAGACGATCCTTTCTAATTTGTTGAAAAAATTATTATTTTTATTGTTTTCTGTGTGTGAGAAAACTTGAAAAATAGTTTTCACAGTTTCCAAGATCAAGAGACGTGAGTTACATAAGCTTCCTGAGGCCCCAGGCTCAAAACTAGCATGAGTTAAATACAATTCACGTAGTAGTTAATGTGTTAAGACAAAGGAAGAAAAAATGTAGTTTATTTTCCTCACCACTTTCTCAGGAGATAATGAATTCATCCATTTTTCTATCAGGGTTTCCATGTAACTGCCTGAGAGCTGTTTATTCTCATTTTGCTGTTTCAATTTTATCAGTCGTGAAGCATATCTTTTCTGCCATTCTGCTAGTTCTTCCTGGGAATGTGCTGAAGTACACTGGGCACCATACCTACAGATTCCTTGCTCTAAAAATCTAAGTAAAATAGGAAAGACTGTTTTGTCATATACTTTGTTAAACCATTAAAAAGATAAACTTCCAGCATTTGCCCTCTGACTTCTTCAATAACAAAAACAAAACTTCATCTCCTGAAAGGCCATATTTATCACACCATCTGGTACAAGGGAGGAAGAGATTTAGACAACATTAACAACAGTTAATCAAAAGATCAACTCCCCTTATTCACTGCCTTTCTTTAGAATAAGGGGATCCTAAAGCATAAGGTATTCATGGCTACCCCCAAAAAAGGCATTGAAAAGTAGCTTCCTTTGTGATAGGACTCTATTAGACAATCCCTCTTAGATTTTTTTTAAAGCAACACTGACATCAAGTGGATTAGCTGCTCACACACAGATATGCCCTATTTCCCAAAATGATAAGACCTAAAGAAAATTTTCCACATATGGAAATTTTATTCTGAAAAAAATTAATATATTACTAAAAATGCCATTTTAAGGCTTTACTTTTTACCTTCAAATGTAGTGCTTTTTTTACTCTATCCTACATTACTATTATCTGTTTTACTAAAAATATTGGACTATATTAATTTGCTTGAAGTTTTAAATAATCTGAAATAAAAGTTTTATATTACAGAGTCACAACTTTATTCAGCAGTCACATTAAGTTTTTCAAGAGGGTAAATTCATAAATGTTCGTTTTAAAGGACACAGAGTTAATGGTTTCTCAACATTTATGACTCAGAAAATGCAGTGATCAAAAACAGATAAAAATTAAAGACTTTGATCAATTAATTACTTTTATTTATTTTATTTTTATTTTTTTTTTTTTTGAGACAGAGTCTCACTTTATTGCCCAGGCCAGAGTGAGTGCCGTGGCGTCAACCTAGCTCACAGCAACCTCAAACTCCTGGGCTCAAGCAATCCTGCTGCCTCAGCCTCCCAAGTAGCTGGGACTACAGGCATGTGCCACCATGCTCGGCTAATTTTTTCTATATATATTAGTTGGCCAATTAATTTCTTTCTATTTATAGTAGAGATGGGGTCTCACTCTTGCTCAGGCTGGTCTCGAACTCCTGAGCTCAAACAATCCGCCCACCTCGGCCTCCCAGAGAGCTAGGATTACAGGCGTGAGCCACCGCGCCCGGCCAATTAATTACTTTTAAAAGTCTTAAATACCCTGCAAAATTATGGGCAAAGACAGTTTTTAAATGAAAATATTAAAAACAAAAGGATGGCCGGGCGCGGTGGCTCACGCCTGTAATCCTAGCTCTCTGGGACGCCAAGGCGAGTGGATCGTTTGAGTTCAGGAGTTCAAGACCAACCTGAGCAAGAGCAAGACCCTGTCTCTAAAATAGAAAGAAATTAATTGGCCAACTAATATATATAGAAAAAATTAGCTGGGCATGGTGGCGCATGCCTGTAGTCCCAGCTACTTGGGAGGCTGAGGCAGAAGGATCACTTGAGCCCAGGAGTTTGAAGTTGCTATGAGCTAGGCTGACGCCACGGCACTCACTCTAGCCTGGCAACAAAGTGAGACTCTGTCTCAAAAAAAAAAAAAAGGATCTTCTGAGAGAAAAAATGAAAATTAAATTACAAATAGCAAAAAGAAGATGAGAGATATTATAGATAATTCTTGAACTAGAAAAAATATGGATAATATGAAATACAAAATGAATCACAGCACAATATAAATTACCATATGGTATACCATATTTGAAATGGTGAGTGTATTTAAAGCTTTTCCTGATGGCACCACAAAGTAGCTGAACTTAAAATTATATTATTTATTATATTCTCTTATACTTCAAAAAACACATTTAAAACCATGTATTTAAATTTCTGTTAAGTATGTCTTAATAAGCTTGTTTTTCTATTGCTTTGCTTTAAATTATTTCACTAAAAAATGAAGGTTTTACATTCTCTTCTGGACTATAAATCTTTTCACATTTCCTTTTCATAGGATTGTGTTCTACCACTTCTATATAACATGATGCCACTAGGATTTTCAATATTCACAACTTTTCTTATTTCTACTATAAAATCAAATCTAGTGTCTTGACTATTCAATCATCAACAGTGCATATCAAATTTCTTTTCATTATCAAAAGCAATCTATTGTAGTGAGAATTTATATCTAAAATCCCATTGGTTAATAATTCTTACAAAAAGAACTAGAGTTCATCTTTTTAAATGTGACTTTAATAATTCCTTCTACATTAATACATAATTAGATTTTGAAAGTTTATCCCTTCAATATAAATTACCCATAAATTCTATATAAGGATTCCATGAAGATAACATATTTTTCAGAAAAGGTATTAAAATAATTTAACGTTTATCTATTTCATGCTTTACTTCAATTACATAAAGTAATGTCAACTTCACTCACCATTCCCTAGGTAAATTTCACACTAACGAGAGCCTAAAAATTAAGTTTAGCCATAATAATATAATTGGTATTATAAAAGATTTCTGAACAAAGTTTCAACCACTTGCATTTAGATCATTGTTCTTTATATTCAGAGAAGGCTCACAGAAATGGTTTTGACTGTTACTATTTAACAACAGTGACTTTTATGGCTTCGGTTTCAAATAGAAAATAAAACATTTTATCCAATCATTATACTTTTCCTTCCTTTATATATTATCTTCTTTAAATTTGAATTACTACTAAAGTAAAGGAAAAGTATCCTTTCAACAAAGACATGTCATTGGTTTAAAGAAAAAAATTCACATTACCTTTTACACAAAGTATATTCCTCGCTGCTTGTGATTCCCCTAGGTGGTGGGCGGAAATGCCAACCATTACAAGACCCTAGGGAGTAATCAGGATATAGTCTTATCATTTGAGGACAGCTAGTAATTCTGATATTTTAATGTGTAAGAAATACTACAATCCCTCCACACACATCATCTGAAATGATGTAAAAAAGGACATGACATACTTGCCTCTACCAAAAAAGTAATCTACCAATCAACTAAGTTAAATCAATCAACTATATGAAACATAGAAATCACTGAAGAGGTAGTTACCCAGCAGTTAAATCAAGCTGGTGATCCTGCCTCTGTCCTAGCAACTGGTAGACATATTTCCAGAGCCATCACTTCCCCTAACAACTCAAGAGGAGAGGTTGGCATGCTTATCATTTTTTAGGTATGGGATGTGTGTCTATTAGGAATTCATTCAGGAATGAAAAAATCATTGTATCCTAGAAAGAAATCTTAGTAACAAATTCTACCACTGCATATTGAGTGAGAAACTACAACTAGACGTTATCATCCACGTTCCTCAGGACTCATCTGACACATGTTACTATATAATGCAATCCTTTATCATAATTTAAATAAAGTTCAAGAAGTTGAATTTGGAGATAGGAGATAAAAATGAATATTTGTTTACGTCTAAATACAACAAACTTTGATTCATGTAGATAAGAGGTTCCAAAGAAGCCAAGGAAGATAAGGCTAAGAGAAAAAAGGCTAGAGCTATAGAGGGCTGAGCAGCAATAAGTTTTCAAGGACCTTATAACCATTTTCTATTTTTTTTACACATCAATGGGCCCATAAAAAAAGGAAAAAAAAAAATTAGCCAGGCTGAGTTGAAAGCTGTGCTTCATCCCTTATTAGCTGTGTGACTTTGGGAAACTACTAAACTTTAATAAATACCAGTTTCATCAGCTATCAAAAAGATGAAGGTCTCTAACAAGTCAGTACATGTTTTGAGAAAGCCACTACCAGAGTAGACAGCATTTAGCAAGCACTCAATGAATAACAGTCTCTCTTCCTTTTCCTCTGGTAAGAGGAGAGGAGATCATGGACTTTAATCAGGGCAGGAACAACTCAGGTTATGGATCAGAATTTCCAAAAAGTAATTAATTGTGTTAGCCTAGGATAGAGAGAGAAGAAAAGTCCTCCCTCTACAGATTACTAAGAATGATGTTTCAATTTAGTCCTACATAGAAGCAAGAAAATGAACTAAATGACCTCTGAAGTTACCTCCTACCTCCTTTACACCATTATTCTAAGAAAAGGTGCCAGGGAGAAAATTGCTTTCATCCACACCTACTTCTTAAAATTCAATTTTTATATTCTCTCCTACATCTCCATTTACATGTACTGTTACTCAGTAAATTTTCTCCCAGTAATCAATAAAAAACCAAAGCCCAGAATCACAGCTATCAGAGGTGACAGAGTTTCACACTTACCCTCATCTAAGTCTTCCACATGATATCCAGAGAGGACATTACAAGTTGCTGTCTGCAATTTTCCAAATGAAAGACATTTTTTAAAAATAAGAAATAACAAGTTGATGTTGAATTAATTTCAGACATTTTCAACACTTAAAAAAAAGATAGAGTTTGAATACTTGGAAATTTTTAATAACATTAATATGTTGCAAATGATATTCTCTCCTCTTTGTTCTATGTTAAACTATAATATGGAAAAGAAGTACTTATAAGGCTCTCATTAAGGAGGGACTGTAGAGAGACCGTCTATGTAAAAATTAGAAGGGAACAGAAGAGACCTCTAAGTCCCCAGTCTTGAGCCCCATGGGATAGCACCTTCCATCCATTTATTCATTCCACTTTCCTCTTCATGACACCTAGAAAATGACCCCTTACAGAGGTGCCTTTTTTTCCTGCAGCTAATGTCACACTTCCACTTTGGGTCCTGGAAGCACTTTCTGCCAAGTCCTCCACAGCCCCTCACTCTGAGATGAGCCCTTCTGCCACAGTGGAGTCCATGGCTGGGGATCCATTCGCTCCAACATGCTCCAATAGACTTCCAGTCTGTATTTTTGTCTCTAACTTTACCCTAAGCTCTACAACACCCAATTTCAATTGAATGCCAACCACAGCACTTTTTCTTAACTGTTCTGTAACATTTTACATGCTGGATCACTGTCAGCTATGTACAGACTTGTTGTTAACAAGCTGCAACTGCCTTTTTCCATTCCCACACCTCCAAGAGTATATGACACATAATAATGGGTGCTCAGTAAATGCTGGATGTATCATCTAAGCACTTTAAACACAATATGCCCAGAACAAAATTCATCAACTTTACCCCAAACCTAATCTCCTTCAGAGTTCTTTATCTAGAGTTAATGGATTCTTCTTCCTCAAAGAGAATCAGACTGAAATTTTGAACGCCATCTTGAACTCTTTCATCCTGCTCTAAGTATTTTGCAAAGCTTGCCCAAGCAGGTCTAAAATGTCTCTCATATCCTGTCTCACACTCCCTACACTGCCACTGTCCTAGGTAAGGCCCTCATTACCACTTGTGTCTCATCTATCCCTGACCCAACTATTTACCATTCCTGTCCTGTACCAAGTCACCTCTAGGTCTTTACTTAGCTGCCCCATCTTCTAAATTCAGTGCCAAACTCCTGCCTCCAGAATTTCCCTACAGAGTATCCTCCTTTCCCTGCCTGTATTGTGTTATAGCACTTACTGACCACAGGCTGCCCTGTGTATACATTAGCTATGTGCATCTCCAACTGGCCCACCACATTACTTTTCATGGATAGCTCAGCTTTCCAGAGACTTGAACAGCACAGGCGCTCAGTAAATATTAAACTGAATCAGAAGGAGGAAACCGTATCCCAAGATGAAAATTTGGAATGTCTTGTGCCAAAGAAAGAATGTGATAAATGCTAACTGGATGTAACTGAAACAATACTATGACTACAATTTATGTGTGGCTGATTAAATTGGACTTTTCAGACTAGGTCTGAACTAAAACAATATAATACTATCTCTAAAGGAAAATGCCTTTTGATTCTCAGTCCAGTACCTCCTAGTAAGTTGTCAAAAGATAATCCATTCTTTTTGTAAAATGAGGGATTAAGAATACATAGACAAATCAGAAGTAATTATTCATATTATAAGCATGCTATGCTTCACACAAAAGATTAAAAGAACTCCTTAAGTTCTACAAGCAAGGGCATGGTGGCTCACACCTATAATCCTAGCACTCTGGGAGGCCGAGGTGTGAGGATGCCTCAAGGTCAGGAGTTCAAGACCAGCCTGAGCAAGAGTGAGATCCTGTCTCTACTAAGAATAGAAAGAAATTAGCTGGACAACTAAAAATATATAGAAAAAATTAGCCAGGCATGGTAGCACATACTTGTATTCCCAGCTACTCGGGAGGGTGAGGCAGAAGGATTGCTTACGACCAGGAGTTTGAGGTTGCTGTGAGCTAGGTTGATACCACGGCACTCTAGCCCAGGCAACAGAGTGAGATTCTGTCTCAAAAAAAAAAAAATTCTACAAGCAAGGTCCAAACTAGCCCTTAAAATTTACCACACTTATTTTTTGATGGCAAGAAAAAGAATGGAAATAAAATGTTTTGGTCATAAAATAAAGCCTAAAACACTTCATTGTTGACTGGTGCATTTCACTAGTCAACATCTGAGACAATTAGCAAGCAGAGTGTGCCTGTGCTGACACGGCAGTTCTTAGTCCAGTGGGGACTGGGAAACAGCACATCCTCATCAAAAGAGCTGGTAAAGAGCACAGCCTGGCTGAGTATTTGGCTATCCTGGCTTTTAGGTTCCAAGGGACTGTATTTGTTTTTTAAGTACTCTTTTTATGTATTCACACCCCAAGACGGAAGGGCACTATCAATTATATTATAATCATCAGTCTTTACTGACATCTTCAGGGAAAACAGCCAAAGATTACACTGCTAGAACTCCTATATAGTCACAAAGCTATTGATTAGATATATTTTAAATTTCACTAAAGAATATTTATTGTTTTTGTTTCTATGAATCAGCTTTTAGTTCCAAGTCGTTATTCTCATCCACTAGCATTTACAAGTTAAATACTAGCTCAGCCCAATCTTTAAATAACAAATTGGTGCTATTTTTAAATGTGTTATGTGCAATAATAAATAAAGGTATCATTGTTTGTTAGCTTTTCCCAGATGGATATCTTTTAATATCAGTTCAGGATCCTAAAAGAATACTACTCTCATTACATAGAAAAGAAATTATAAACAAAACTTAAGTCACTTCTTCCAAAATATAGCCATAAAATAAGAGTCAAGCAATATTTGTGGGCTTCAATGTAATAAAATTATAAACATTAAAAATAAAAATTTTTTTTTTTTTTTTTTTTGAGACAGAGTCTCACTTTATTGCCCAGGCTAGAGTGAGTGCCGTGGCATCAGCCTAGCTCACAGCAACCTCAAACTCCTGGGCTCAAGCAATCCTGCTGCCTCAGCCTCCCAAGTAGCTGGGACTACAGGCATGTGCCACCATGCCCGGCTCATTTTTTCTATATATATATTAGTTGGCCAATTAATTTCTTTCTATTTATAGTAGAGATGGGGTCTCGCTCTTGCTCAGGCTGGTCTCGAACTCCTGAGCTCAAAGGATCCGCCCACCTCGGCCT